>PVLC010004676.1:39789-75821 GCA_004027655.1 Graphiurus murinus | reverse complement strand
CGGGGGGGGGGGGCGAGAACACCCTAAGGCACATGATGTACTTACACAATTATATCATGATCACTCACTGAAATGAACTTGAGAGGGAGGGAGGGCGAGGGAGTGGGGTGGGAATTGGAGAAAGGGTCAGATGAGAAATGTGTGCACATTTGTCTATATCAATTTGTACCTAACAAAAATGTATATATACAAAGCACGAATTATTACAATTAAAAAAAAAAGATAGGAATCACAATTACACTCACATCATGGTTGAATTATCAACATTATGTAAAATGATTAATGTAAAAATATCACATAATGTGTCATGCATAGTAAACCTTCAATAAATACCAGTATGTCTATGACAAAAAAAAAAGAAAAATAACACAGTGCCAACAGTACATAACCCAAATCCAATCATAGAATATAGACAAATTAAAGAGTGTTCTACAAAATTATTAGCAAAACACCAATTCCATGGAAAATAAAGAAAAATTCAAGAATGATTTTAGAATAAAAGACGGAAGAAGTATGACAACTGAATGCAACACAGGACCTTGGGTTTTATATTTTTTATAAACGACACTATTTGTCTAAGATAGGAGGATTACAGTTTGAGGGAAGCAACACATGGTAAGTTATTGAGACCCTGCTTCAAAAAAATAAAATACAAAAGGATTTAGGGTATAGCTCATAAATAGAATGCATCTCTGTTCAATTCCCTGTACCACAAAAAATAAAGACACTGTTAGTTACGTGGTTTGCAAATATTTTTCTCCATAGGTAGTCTGCCATTTCATTTCCTTGATTGTTTCCCTTTGGTATATATAAACTTTTTAGTTTGATGTGGCCTAATTCATTTATTTTTGCTTTTGTATCCTGATGTTTTGCTGTAATATCTAGGAAATCGTTGCCAAGACAAATATCTATGAGCTTTTCCACTATGCCCTTTTCTAGAAATTTTGTTTTTGTTTTTGTTTTTGTTTTTTTTTCCATTCTTACATTTAGGTCTTTTATTCATAATGAGTTGGCTTTTCTGTATGATATAAGACAAGGTCTAGTATCATTCTTTTGCATGTATAAATATAGTTTTCCCAGTACCATTTATAAAATGGACCATTGTTTGCCCAATAAGTCCTTAGAGTGTATTTGTCAACAATTAGTTGACTCCATATGTTTGGATGTATTTCTCAATTCTGTTCTTTAGGTTTATGTGTCTGTTTCTTTGCCCAAACCATACTTTTATTACTATATATATGTAATATAATTTTAATCAAAAAGTACAATTTCCTCAACTTAACATTCTTTCTCAAGATTGTTTTAGGACTTGGAGTGTTTTGTGGTTCCACACGAATTTAAGATTTTTTTTTTTCATTTCCGTGAAGAATACTACTGGTGTTTTCACAGGAGATATATTCAATTTGTATTTTTTATGTACAGTATGGAAATTTCAACAATATGAATTATTCTGACCAATGAGCAAAGAATATCTTCTATTTATTTGGGTCTTTGGTTTTTTTCATGAATAGCATAAGGCATTGATATTCAAAGTTTTTAAAATTGACCATTCTTTAGTAAACATGATTCTACTCTCTACTTTTATGAATTTTACTTTTTTTAGATTTCACATATAGGAGGTCATGTAGTATTAATGTTTATGTCACTGACTTATTTCACTTACTATAATTTCATACATCTACCATTTTGTCCCCAAAGACAGAATTTTGTTCTTTTTATTGTTGAATAGTATTTCATTGTACATTTATACCACATTTTCTATATCTCTTCATCTGTTGAGGGACCCTTAGATCGATTCCAGTGCTTGGTATTGTGAATAGTACTGCAATGAATATGAGAGTGCAGAAATCCCTTCAACAAATCAATTTATGTGGGGAAAGATCCCCAGAGAGAAGGCAGTAGCCCCGCCCAATGGAAAGGAAAAAAAGGCGTCAAAGATGGCGCAGAGGGGAAGTGGCAAGGGTGGAGACCTAAGAGTGTTTACCAGAGACCAGGATTGGATGAGGGATGTCTCCTCAGTGTGATCAAGACATTGATAGGTCCCTGGTAGTGTGATCAGCATGTGATCAGCTTTTGGACTGGGCCAAAGAGGCATGACCAAGATGACATTTACCCTGATTTGCCCTGCAAGGAGACACTCCTCTCGCTCTGCTCTATATAACTCTTTGCCCCTCGTGTAATAAACGGATGAGTCCTCTGATGCTCAGTCCCCGCCGTGTGTTCACTGCGGTGTGACGTTCCTTTTCCGCGGGAAACCCCCTTTTCGGGGTAGATGCTCCAGGAAGATCGGGGTAGGGGCCCCCTTCATCGGGAGTACCCCACAAATTTAATTGTCTTTAGATATATTCCCAGAACTGAGATTGCTGGCTCATAATAATTTTAGTTTTTAAAGAAACCTCCACAGCATTTTTCATAATGGATATCCCAATTTAAATTTCCACCAATAGTATATTAGAGTTTTTTTGTTTTTTTTTTTTTTTCTCTGAATCCTCTTTGCTGCTTATTTCTGCTGGAAAGGTACCTAAGAACTATTACTTTAAAGAGTTCATAAAAGGATGTGAGTAGAAGGTCATTAGCAATTTGGATGCAGTCTTGAGTATCAGCTTAAAACTATATTCTATATGGCAGTGGTTAGAACAAGGGTAAGGAGGTGTCTCACTCACAGGCTGGTGCATATGTAGGACAGAACAGAAATCTTGATGGATGGATGAGTAGAAATAGGCTGCTGCAGAAATCCATAGGCAAGAAGTACATATTTTCCCACTAATTTTGAAGCTCTGCTATTCCTTCTGTTACTATCATAGATACCTACTTTCTAGTTTTTCCAAATATAGGAGACATCAACCCTGAGGCTATTTAACTATGGATGTATGGCCAACAGTGATCTACTTTTGGGGGGGTTTAAGGGGTATTTGAAGACTGAACCTATGGGCAGTCTTCCTCTGAGCTATACCCCCAATCCTTTTTATTTTTTGTTTTGAAACTGGTTTTCACAAGGTTGCTGAGAGTTTCATTAAGCTGTTTGGCTGGTTCCTGACCTGTGATCCTCCAGTCTCAGCCTCCCAAATACTGGGATTACAGATGTGCATCACTATGCCTAGTTTATCTACCCTTTAAAAATCATACTATGGAGCCAGGCGTGGTGGCGCATGCTTGTAATCCCAGCATTTGGGAGGCTGAGACCGGAGGATCCGGGTTCGTGGCCAGCCTCAGCTACCGCAACTTAGTGAGACCCTGTTTCAAAACAAAGAATACAAAAAATAGGGCTGGGGAGTGTAGCTCGGAGGTAGAATGCCCCTAGATTCAATCCCTGGTACCGCAAAAAAAAAAAAAAAAAAAAATCATACAATCATACTATGATTGTTTTGTTTTTCTTCAATTCTATCATAAATTAATCTTTACATGTTCAAATATACTAAAATATTGTGTTTTGTTGTTTATCAAATTATTTTAAATTAGGTCTATTTTTTCCACATAAATAGATACACAATACATAAATAACTTTGAAGGGAAGTTTCTTGAATTATACCAAAAATGACTTTATGTTTCAAAAGAGTTGACAGAGATAAACAGAGATATAAGCAAGTAATTTTAGCTATTTTGATATCTGATCAAATAACTATAGTTCACTGATAAACTACTAATGAAAACAGAAATTTTGTACTCACTCTAATTCATATAAGAGAAACCTCTTCTCAGTTCCTGCCTGCCTGCTCTCTTTCTCTCCTTTATTTCCTTTAAACTTATATTTAGCATTCCCTGACTTCCACAGAAGCCAAAAGCAGAGATTTTAATGATTCTTTATAAGCCTAAGGAAAATTACGAAGTTCTTACATTGAGTATGTAAATGGTGCATGCATATGCACACACCCCACATCAACATGTATTGAAAGTGAACCTTGTTGCACACAGTGGTAAGTATAGCCTTAAAAGGATGAATTACCAAATATCTGGTCTAAAAAACAATCATCCAGACAAAAAGTAAGGAAAGACTCTTCAGAACTAAAAAATACTATAAATCAAATGGGCATAACAGATATTTACTGAATATTTTGCCCAACAACAGCTCAATTCACATTCTTCCTAACTGCTCATGGAGTCGCCTCCAAAACAGACCATATTCTAGGTCACAAAGCAAGAATCAGCAGACTTTTAAAACATTATACAATACCTTTACTTTTTTCAGATCATAATGCACTAAAATTAGAAATCAACAGCAAGAATACAAATATGAAACACATAAATAAATGAAGGTTGCATAATACACTTTTGAATGAGTACAGGATCATAAGAGAAATAAGAGTAGAAATTTAAAAATTCCTCGAATCAAATAAAAATGGTGACACAATTTACCAAAAAGTCTCTGGGACTCTGAAGACTGTTTAAGAGGAAAAGTCATAGTACTCTGTGCTCACATAAAACAAAACAAAATATAATAAAACAAAACAAAATGAAGCCAGAAAAATCCCTAAGAAACATCCTCATTATGCATCTCAAGGCTCTAGAAGAACAGGAAAAAACTAACCCTAAAGCCATTACAAGGCAGGAAATGACTAAAATCAGAGAAAAAATAAAGAAGTAGAAAATATAAAAAAGAACAATACAAAAGATGAACCAAACAAAAGTTGATTTATTGAGGAGATAAATGAGATTAATATACTTTTAGCCAACCTAACAAAAAGAGAGAAATAACCTAAATTAATAAACTAAGAGATTAAAATGGAGATATCACAGACAGCATCAGTAATACATAAAACCATCAGGAGCTATTTTGAAAATATGTATTTTAACAAATTGAAAAAAATGGAAGAATTAGTCAAATTTCTATACACCTCTAACCTACCAAAATTGAGCCAAGAGCACACACACATACACACACACACACACACACACACACACACACCAAACAAACAAAAAACCCTGAACAGACCAATTATAATGAAATAAAGTGAAGCAGCAATCAAAAGTCTTCTAACAAATAAAAGCCCAGATGGATTCCCAGCATAATTCTATAAGACCTTTAAAGAATATGACCATTATCCAGGTTGCTTTTATATTCCCATAAATGGCCCATCCCAATTGCTTTTACCCCTGGAATATGACCCTTCCCCCTCCCTTCATGGCCTTTTTCATATGGCACCTTCACTTCTCTAACTAAACCTACTGTATCCGTCCTTCCCCAACAAAAAAGAATAAGCCAATGCTCCTCAAACTATTCCATGAAATAGAAAGTGATAGAAAACTCCCAAACTCATTCCATGAAGCCACTATCACCATCATCCCAAACCCAAATAAAGATACCTCAAGGAAAGAAAATTACAGACTAACATCCTTGAACATAGATGCAAAAATTCTTAGTAAAATACTAGCAATTAACATTCAAAATTGCATTAAGAAGATTGTGCACCATGACAAACATGGTTTCATTCTAGGGATATAAAAGTATTGGAAGATGGTGAAAATATTTGCTAGATATTTCACTCTCATCTGCCTGTTCCATGATTTGTTCTCCTCAACATGGAAGATCCCTCTCTGTGCTCCTCTACTGAAGCATTGGGAGCAAATACCTGGATGGACTGACTGTTGGAAGAAACAAAGAAAGACTAGACATGAGGGAAAGGATTAATACACAAACACATGCACACACACACACACACACACACACACACACACACACGTAAATAAATGTAATCATTACATAAATAGTACCAAGGACAAAAATCACAAGATCATCTCCACAGAGGCAGAAAAAAGCATCTAACGAAATCCAACACCTATTCATGATAAAAAAAACACTGAAGAAATTAGGGACAGAAGGAACTTACCATCATAAAGAAGGAACACCATCATAAAGGCAATATATGGTAAACCTAAAGTCAACATCATACTGAATGGGAAAAAAAAATCTTGAAAATATTTCCTCTAAAATCACGAACAAGGCAGCCGGGCGTGGTGGCGCACACTTGTAATCCCAGCATTCGGGAGGCTGAGACCAGAAGATCCGGGTTCGCGGCCAGCCTCAGCTACCTAGTGAGGCACTCCGCAACTTAGTGAGACCCGGTTTCAAAATAAAGAATAAAATCACGAACAAAGCAACGATGTCGACTATCATCACTCCGATTTGATGTATTACTTGATACTCTAACCAGAGCATAAGGAAAGAGAAGAAAATTAAAGGGATGCATATAGGGAGAGAAGAAATGAAACTATCTCTGTTTACAGATTACATGATAATATAATTAAAAAATATACAGAATGAAACCTCAACCAGAAGACTTCTAGAGCTGACACACAAATTCAGCAAAATAGTCAGGTACAAAATTAACTTATAAGAATCAATAGCTTTTATATTCACTAACCATGAACCCACTGAACAAGAAATCCAGAAATCAATCTCATTCACAAAAGCCTTAAAAACATTACAGAACACTGAATTAAGAAACTGAAGACTTTAGAAGATAGAAAGAACTCCCATGTTCTTATATAGACAGAATAAATATTGTCAAAATGTACATACTATGAAAAGTGACTTACTGATTTAATGTAATCCCAACAGATACACTAATGCCATTTTTTAGTGTGGTACTAGGCATTGTACACAGGGGCATTCTACCTCCAAACTACATCCCCAGAATTTTCTAAACATGGTCTTGCTAGGTTGTTGAGAGTCTCGCTGCATTGCTGAGGCTGACTTGAACCTGCAATCCTCTCGCCTCAGCCTCTCAAGTACGTATTGACATTATAGGCATGCACCATCACACTCAACCTAATGTCATTCTCCACAGAACTAGAACTGTTTTAACTGTTGTAAAATTCACACAGAAGAAAAGAAACCAAAGTCATTTTAGGCAATTAAGAACCATGTTAGAGGCATCAGAATACCTGATTTCAAATTACACTACAGAACTATAGTAACAAAAATGCATGCTATTGGCACAAAAACAGACATGCAGACTCATGAAAATGAACAGAAGATTCAGAAACAAATCCTCACAATTATAGCCAGTTGACTTTTGACAGAGGAGCCAAAAACATATGCTGAAAAAAGACAGTCTTTTCAACAAGAGGTACTGGGAAAAATGGATATCCATGTGTAGAAGGATAAAATTAGACTATCTCTCATCCTTTACCAAAGTCAACTTGAGATGGAAAAAGACCTAGAAATTAGACCAAAAACTTTATAGTTACTAGAAGAAAACATAAGACGAAGTCTCCAACATATATGCATTGGTAGACACTTCCTCCATAAGACCCCTAAAGCTTAGGAAATAAAGCCAAGAATCAGTAAGTTGAGTGGCATCAAATAAAAAAGCTTGTGCACAGCAAAGGAAAGAATCAAGGGTTTGAGAAGACAGCCTATGGAATGGAAGAAAACCTATGCCATCTACTCCACTAATAAAGTACTAATATCTAAAATATATGAAGAACTTAACACTAAAAAGATAAATAACCCAATTTAAAAATAGGAAATTGAACTGAATAGACATTTCTCAAAAAAAGAAATACAAATTGCTAATAAATACATGAAAAAATGTTCAATTTTGTCAGCAATCAAGGAAATCCTTGTCAAAACTATGCTGAAATTCCATCTAACTCCAGTTACAATGGCAATCATCAAAAATATAAAGAGTAATAAATGCTGGGATGATGTGGGAAAATAGGAACTCTTATTCACTGTTGATGGAACTATAAATTAGTACAACCACTATTGAGATCATTGTGGATGTTCTTTAAAGTTTTAAGAATAGAACCACCACCTGACCAGCTATACCACACTTCAGCATCTTTCCAAAGGAATTAATGTCAGAATACTACAGTGACACATTTATGTCTATGTTTGTAGCAACACAATTCACAATAGCCAAATTATGGAGCTAGCTTAGGTATCTTTCAACACACAAATGGATAAATAAAATATGGTATATACATATAACAGTATCTTAGCCATAAAGAACAAAATTGTGTCATTTGCTGTAAAATGGATGGAACTGGAGAATATTATGCTGAGATTAGTCAGTCTCAGAAAGTTAAAGGTTACATCTTTTCTCTCATATACAGAAGCTAGAGAGAGAATATGTAGCATAAGGAATTTGAGATAAATAAGGAGAGACATCAATAGAAAGGTGGGAAGGGATCAGAGTAGTTAGCTGGGGAGAGGAAAAAGAAAGATTGAGAAAGAAAACAGTTTAAATGACGTTATTCCATATATGAAGATATCACTACAATCTCACTAATATGTGAGGAAAGGGAGAGGAGGGGATGTGGAAAGAAATAGAGCGCACACTGTGCATGTGTGTTTGTGTCACTTTGAACCTCACTATAATGTATAGCTACAATGCAGTAATTAAAGTATAAAAATCATGGTCTAAAGTTAATTTGTTTGTGTAATTAAATACAATTATGAATCGTTAAACCTGAGTCAAGTTACAAAGCTTCTCAATTCATTTATCTATAAAATAGAAATGATAAGAATACTTACTTGATAGGTTTGTTTTATTAAATTGAGTAATGCATGGAAATTCTTTAATTATTCTACGCCCTCAGTGTGTGTGTGTGTGTGTGTGTGTGTGTGTGTGTGTGTGTGTGTGTGTTAATCCTTTTCCCTCATGTCTAGTCTTTCTTTGCTTCTTCCAACATTCAGTCTATCTAGATAGTTGCTATCAATGTCTCAGTAGAGGAGCACAGGAAAGCACCTTCTATATTGAGTAGAACAAGTCATGGAACAAGCAGATGAGAGTGAAATGAAATATCTAGCAAATCTTTTATTTATCTTCCAATAGCCTAAGTAAAACCTTAAGAGATTATAAAGGCTGAACAACATATATGAGAGGGAGAAGAACATTCAAATGTAGGCAATTCTGCATTTCTTCCCTATGCCATCATAGAGTGGAAGAAGATACAAAAAAGTACACACACAGACACACACACACACACACAAAAGAAAAAAATATGGATGGGGATTTATAGAGCCTTTGGTCCTAAGTAAAAGATATTAGATAATTTTTCAGATATGGAATGTTGATTAGTGCTTCTGGACACCCAGAACCTTTGTAATCCATGTTTAAGTGCATGGAAAAAGCAGAATTCCAACTCACGTGTTGCAAAGAGTAGCAGAGAATGAGGCTAAGCCTGAAGGGATCCAAGAGAATAGCAGGATAGCTCAAAAGCAGGTGAGCAGCAGTGAGGGCAGATGCAGATGTGAAAAGTCCACAAACATCTAGGAGGCTGGATGACCTTGAAAACTAGATTAATAGCCACACAGAATGTAGGTTCAAGGTAAGTGCTCTAGAAAAGAGAAACATTTCTGGGATCCCAGGTGGTAGAAACTTAGTTGACTGAAGTTAAGTACCATTTCCATGGAATGGCTTCCCAAAATAAAAATAATATTGAAATAAATAAGTAGATGTATGGTTCCTATATTACTAAACTGTTGTCTCAGCTTCAATGTGCTAATGAAAGAAAGAAAACATCTTCAGGCCATTTTGAGATCAAGTTTCTCATTATTTCTCTAATCCCACTTCCTGTTACTCACTCTCATATTTTTTGCACCAACTCCACTGGCCTACTTGTCAACCTCAGAACATCAACACTCTCTTGCTTCCAGAGTTTTGTAGTTGTTATTCTACCATCTGTACCATTTTTATCATAGGTATTCACACAAACATTTTTTTTTAAATATTTTTACCCATAAGCTCCCTCTCTGTAAGGTTGATGTGGTTTTAATTAAAAGTATCAACCACCCCCACATTATTTCATATCATCTAGATTGGCATCATTTAACATACTTATACTTATTTATATTCTAATTTTACCACTGGAAAAATGATAGAAATGTGTGTCTTGTTTTCTACTTCTATCCTCAAGTTGCTTGAAAAACATCAAATATATATTAGTACTCAATATGAATTTCTGATTGAATATATGTCTGTCTTCTAATAAATATGAGTCATAACATAAATATACTAATTTGGAATAGAATAAAGATTAAATGTCAATTTATGCTTGCTCTGAAAGGCTGACACTTTTTATTAAAGTTTTTGATACTTTCCTTTTCTGGATGAGATGAACAAAACTTCACTTATAGCTAAGTCAGGAGTAGATAATCTTCATGAAAGACTGAGAAATCATGCCTACAAGGCAATCTTGCCTCATCTCTTTACAGAACAGACTCTATTTCCAGCTAATACACTATCAATCTCAGGCCAATTCGGCTTAATTTTGGAGTCTTGGAGGGAATTTTATCACACTGATATTTCATCATAAGTTAGTCATTTTAATATCCTTTTGAAGCTATTTTGTTAATACAGTATCAACTATAAACATTTTTTAATCTTAAAAAGTATTCCTATTAAAATTTTGATAATTTGACATAAGATAGAAGACATGATCATACATGGAGAATATCTTTCTTGGAAAGTAAAATTAGTTGAGCATAATTCCAAACATAGAAATTAATAATTTTTATTTAGATATATAATTACAGGATTTCAAATATAATTCCTTGTTAAAAAACAGTATGACCAGTGAAAATCAAGCTAGAATCTTTTCACATTTTTATATTTAAATAAATGTAGTACAATGTATTCAATTCAGAATCAAACAGATAATCTAATTGACTAATGAATTAAAGAAACAATGGCAGATCTAAAGTCAAATATCCAGAAAAACAAATGGCATAAATTATGTGAGTAATGCATCATTAGTACATGGCCCCAGTATGACTAATGGTATTTTTAATTGTTATGGATCAATTTTGAAGAATATATGCTGCTTCGGCAGTAGCTGGTAGTTCTTTTTCTTAGAAATGTTAACATGTTCAATTGATGAAAGAATTTATCTCTACAAGTTTCACTAGGTATGGGGCAATACCTAATATTCTACATCAATTTGTTACCAGGATAATGCTGATTCTGTTAGTATGCTGGGCACACTTTGAATAGTAAGATTTCCAGAAGAATTCCCTCTCCAATATATTCAAATGACGATAAAGAAAATGAAAAACAATTGATACTCAAAGTTTTTTTCTCATTCTCCTCTTTTTCTGTCTTTTGAAGAGGGAATATAAGTAGAATTGTGTTGGAGTTGAACAACTGTTTTAGAATCAGACAGAAAAACTTAAATAATGACTGCAAACTTGGATATTGTCCCAATAATTAACTGCAACAAAGAGCTGTGATGAAAATTAAATAATGATAAATATAATGGTACAATAGCATTATTAAATGCTCATCAAACTCTTTACTTCATAATTACTCAAAATTATTTTTTAAATGAGCACTAAAAATTTAGACTCCTTTGTGTTTTGAGTTAAATTAGGTTTCAAAAATTTACCTTATTGACTTCTCAAAATACTTCCCATTTATTAATAGTTTTTTACTGATCAGTTTAAAAATTCTGAAAAAGAAGTTTAAAAATATATGTCCATTAATTAAAAATATATATCCATTAAGTAAATTGAAATATATACTGTAGATATGCTATAGTATTTTAAAATAAGCTTAGAAATGTTATTTTAGAATAAACAGAGGCTGTTTATAATCCATATCCAGAAAAAAACCTTTCCCTTATTTTGTAATCCACTTTGGTTTTTGGCAAGAAAACATACTTTCTCATTTGATCACCCACTTTATTCACCAAATCTGGCATAGTCTAACTTCTGCTAATGGCAAAAACAGAACTGCCTCTTTATGTCTGAAGATTTACCACTGTTGAGAATTATTCAAATATATCCACAGAGGCCAAAGATAACGCCAACAGAGGAGCCCAAACAGTGTGAGCAATAGCAGCACTACTGTATTGTTTGGCTCCCAGCATAACTACTGCGAAAGGGACATCATTCATGCCAATAAACCAGTTTGAGTTTGTTGTTCTATCAATCTCATTTTCTAAGTGTTTCACCTCATATGTTTTTATGTGGCTTTTAATGGGAAATGGAAGGACTTGGATTTTTCTCTTCTCATTCTATTTCCAAGGTACTCTATACCAATACCATAATTCTGCAGCATTTGCTAGCATTTTAACCCCTTCCATTCCTCTAATTACCTGAGCCAATGGTGCTAGAATGGAATGAAGAAGCTGCATTAAAAGGCAGATGCTCAGTACAGCACATTACTATTGCAAATTCATTGGTACATCTGGGAGCCAGAATCCCAAATCATAAGGATTATGAATTCTGGATTCTTTCCCAATCAAATCAGGATGCTGGCAAAAAAGAAGTTTGGAAACCTGAAAAAAATTTTGCAGGGGATTGGAAAATTTGTAATACTCACTAGCTTTTCCAACCTTCTCCCATCACACCTGCTTTCTCTGGGATGGTCCAGGTAGCCATACCTACAGCAGTCTTTTTTTTTTCTAGAAATGATGATGTGAGATACTACTTTCAGATTATGAACACCTTGGTAATAAAACCTTATAATAAATAGAGGTATACAAGGTTAAATCGTCCTCAAATATACTTTTATGCTTCAAATGCATAAGAGTTTTCCAGATTTTTTTCTGAATTTACAAAGTATAATACATTGATGCATTTTCTTCACTTAATTTTTATTAATTTGATCTTTATTTAAATAATTGTTTATGTCCAGTTGTAGTTTAACAAATATACATGGAAAGACTTCCATGTATGAAAGCACAGTAATGTACTATTAAGGTTTAACTCTGAAGATGAAATTTTTTAATACTTTTTTCTATTGTTTTTTAGAGGGTCAAGGATCCAATCCAGGGCATTGTTCATGTGAGGCAAGCACTCTGGCTCTGAACTAAATCCCCAATCCCTGAAGATCAATTTTTTAAGGTAAATTTGACTCATAGTTAAATAAAGTAATATTTAAATCAAACGAGTTTACTATGAGTAAACATACAGTACTTAGCCTCAAAGAGTTATAGTAAGAATTGAAGAAATATGGGTTTATGTTTCTTATCATAATACTTGGCACATAGTAAATAATGAATAAATAAACATAATCATAAGATGTAGCTCTAGATGTTTGAAAAACAAAAGTGTAGAAAAGATACAATCCTCATCCTCAAGAAATTCACCACTCACTAGGACAATTAAAAATTAAAACAAACAGTCAATCTATCTTAATACCTCTGTTTCATCTATAAGTATTATACTTATCTGCAAAATAAAAGGAGGGGAGTCCACAAAAGTTTCCAGTGGAGATCACTTTTAGTCAGGATTAAGATTTGTTTAGAAACCTAGGCTCTTGGTTCCCAAGACTCACTGTGGTCTTCTATAACTTTGCCTCTGTTCTCCATTCCCTTCCAGTCTTTCTAGCTAGCAAATTTCTCCCATTTTTCAAGACTCCATACAAACAGCATTGCTCTTGTGAAGTCTCCCTGATGTAGCCAAACAGTGTTGGGTGGTTGTCAAATATGACCCTCTTTTCATACTTTTCTCATTGCATTGGATTTGTTTGTATGTATACAGATGTTCCCATCAGGCTGTGAACTTTTTCAGGAAAAGAGCCATATTTTACTTATTGTTCTATGCCCAGCATCTGTCATGGTTATATTTTGTTTGTCTGTGTTTTTATTTGAACTCATGAATATATAAATGAGCACAGACAGCACACTGGCTAGGTCCTAGCAGGATGAAAACAATTTTACAGAGAAAATGTGGTGTGATAGGGATGTATCCTACCAGAAGGACAAAAGATACATGCAAGAGAAGCATAAGGCATATTTACCTACAATAAGTGTTCTTGGAATGGGACAAGATTAAAAGGGGAAACTAGAATCAGAATAAAAATTGTGGAACTGTATAGGAGGAAATCTAGAAACAATTTATTGCTTATAATTAACAGTAGGAAAAAAAAACAGGTAAAGCTCTCTGCTTAATTAAAATTTCTTCTTTTCCTACTTCCTGCCTTAAAATACTTGCTGTGTACATAGAATTTCTTTCTTATCTCCAGAGGGAGATTAGGCTGCCCAAACCAAACCATTAAAGGTAGTTTACAAAGAAATACAATTCAAATGGATGAGAATTCTCTGCTCAGTAAGGGATTTAGAATCACAGGGCTGCTGCCTCTGGTATCCCTCTATAAAGATTTTTTTTTCAGAAATAGTCAATATCAAAGGTCATACATTTAAAAAGTCACTTGCAATTAAAAGCCTAAGGGAAAATGCCTAGGAGAAAATGTTTTGGCAAGCTTTTAAAGCCTTTCATTGAGTTGGCAACTAGACAGACCATGCTGGCCTTCCAAGCAAGCAGAGCAGGTGTGTCATTTCAGAGAAGGTAGAAAGGCTTCCTTTCCCTAAACATCACTATGCCTGCATTTCAGTAGTGTCTGATTTTTCAGGAGCGGCAATGATGCATTTCATAGGTTAATGGGCTGTGCTCTATTGAAATGAACAGAACTCTGAAAATTAAAAGGGAAAGAGTAAAACTAACAAATGATTAGTGACTACAAAACTGCCAGGGATGTTGCTAGGATTTTCATAGACATTTTGTTATTAGATCCTTACCAACATCTCTATAAATTAATTCTATTGGATTTTAAAAAGGAAATAGTGCTAGCTCAGAGAATTTAAGTAAGTTTCCAAAAGTCATGTGGTCATAAGTGTGGAGCTAGAATTTAACCTTCCACCTGTCTGAATCAAAAACATGTTTGTATAACTAGTTTATAAAGTCATTTATCATTCTTTTAGATCTTAGCACACATGTCCTAAATTTTCCAAGTGACCACTGGATGAAAGCATGCTTTGGTTAGGGACTAAACAATAAGAAGGCAGAGGAGTGCACCACATTTTCTGCATTTTGGTGAGAAGTGAAGGAAGACAGGATCAAATGCTGAGATGAAAAGAGAGAAAGCAAAGAACAAAAAGCTCACTTACAAGTTTGATATTTAATTAAGGTCACTGGGGTAGAAAATCATTTATCCTCTACTACAAAGAATTTAACTATAATATTTGTTTTGTGCTTTAGGAAATGTACTCATTTTTAATTTTTATATTTTCATTGGTGCATTATAGTCTCAAGTCATAATGCAGTTCATGGTGGTAGTGACATACATGCACACAGCACTTGGTGTGCTTTCCCCTGGCTCCCTCCCCACTCCCCCCTTTCCCATACAGGATATTGAGATTGGCATTGATATTCTTACATATGTACATGCTATCAATGGAAGTGATTCCTTCATTGGCTCTCCCTCTACCCACACTCCCATACCAGTTCTCTAAGGCTTTCTGTGTTATCAAAAATCAAAACATGGAATTGCAATTAGCTGAGCTACATACATACATAAAGCAAGAAATATGCATGGAATATATATATCCATATATATTCCAATATTTATGATTTTTTTCAAACCACAAAATGAAATTGAAAAGTCTTTTCCTGGCATACTATCTTTTTGTTTGTTGAAAGAGAAATAATTTGATTGGTAATAAATGGGAGGTAAAGTAATAAAATTTGCATCAATTATAATAATTGGACTAAAGTTATCATTTTAATATAATCCAAACAAAACATATTAAAATTTATCATATTTATTTAATATCAATTATTACTCTTGACATTTACCTTGAGTGTCCAATGTAATAGATCCAAACATTTTTTCCATTCTCCTTCCCCAGATCCCCTCTCTTAGATAACTGCTAAAATAGGGATATTCCCCAAGAGTTTCTTTTTACTCTATTCTCAAGTAAGATTATCTACTCCCAAGACTACACTAAACATACATGTAAGCTTTACTTAGTTTTTCCCAGTGTTTGGCATATTGGATCTCTTCTTCCACCTATTGATTCTTTTTTTTTTTTTTTTTTTTTTTGGCGGTACTGGGGATTGAACTCAGGGGCATTCTACCTCCGAGCTATACCCCCAGCCCCATTTTTTTTTTATTCTTTATTTTGAAACCGAGTCTCACTAAGTTGCGGAGTGCCTCACTAGGTAGCTGAGGCTGGCCGCGAACCCGGATCCTCCGTTCTCAGCCTCCCGAATGCTGGGATTACAAGCGTGCGCCACCACGCCCGGCTCACCTATTGATTCTTTATAACATGTTCAACACAACATATCCATCCAAATATATACAATACAAATGTAACTATATTAATGATCTCCAATAAATATAATAACACAAAAGTTTATTGCTTATAGTACCTTCTATATATTTACCTTTATTTGGTATGCTTTCTCTACTCTCAGCATCATGGGTGGACTGCTTATCATTCCTAGGTCCCATCCTGTCTGTATTCATGTGTGGCCCTTCTGTTTTTCTCTTCTTTTATCGACATTAAATCTTCTTCTTATACTTTAAGTACTCTCTCTTACTTCTGATAAGAAGTAAGCTTAAATGCTGCATACATTATTTTTTTTTGTTGTTTTTTGTTTTTTGTTTTTTTGCGGTACTGGGGATTGAACTCAGGGGCATTCTACCTCCGAGCTACACCCCCAGCCCCTTTTTATTCTTTATTTTGAAACCGAGTCTCACTGAGATGCGGAGTGCCTCACTAGGTAGCTGAGGCTGGCCGCGAACCTGGATCCTCCGGTCTCAGCCTCCCGAATGCTGGGATTACAAGCGTGCGCCACCACGCCCGGCTTGCTGCATACATTATTAAGTATACTGAAGTCTTTCTAATTCTTTGTCTACAACTCTATGATGGCTCTTATCAGCTATGTCTTACAATTTCTTATGATCATGCTTTCTCAAGACCTGCCTTAAAAAACATTTTATGTCTCCATAAATGGAGAATAAACTATGTTCTTAAGAGTTAATCAAAATAGATTTGTTGAATACATATGAATTTTAAGATATATTTAAAGTATCATACTTTAAAATATTATGTCTCAGAGATTTATTTAAGAACAAATAAATTAAGGTATTCATGTTATAGATGTGTATTCAGTGAATCTTGTTTTTATTTTAGAAAATAATCCTAATTTTGTATAATCATAAAAGTAGCAGCATGTACTTACTTAACTAAGAATGGGAGGAATTTATAAAACAAAACCAATTTATTTAATGATCATTAATACAATAATATATACAATCAAATGATAGATAGGAATAGCAGTTACCAAAACAATTGCATATCCTTTTCCTTGCCAATGAAGCGTAACTGTGTTTTGGTATACAAGCTGGGAAAATTAAGAACAGCAAATTTCAAATTATATTCAAAATTTAAAAATGTCTTTGTGTCTCTGTTTAACTTACATATATTTCATTTCCATAGACATTCTGGTACTGGTATACTACAAATTTAGCTTAAATATAGCAATAAAATATGAAGATTTTAAATACTCATGTTCTCATTTTTCTTAAATAGCTTATATTTTCAGAATTAAAATAGCAAAACAATCGCAAATTGACTTTGTCCTTTGCCACTTTGCACTTTTATGAGGTATAATTCATGTAGAATTTCAAGTTTTAAAACATAAATGCCATTGCTTTCAGCATAAATATTTTAAAACATATTTGATTCAAAGTTTGGAGATATTATGTCAGCATGACAACACTGTCCTAATCCACTTTTACACACTGTACCAAATGTAGATAGATACAGTGCTACATATAGAGGAACGAAGTTTTGTGGAATGGAGTATGTGTATTCCAGAAAAACATAATGGTTTGGCAGTTTACTGGTTAAAGACAACCATACGTTCTTCAAACTTTACCTTCTAGTGATTTCAGTTTGCTTTAGCCACTTCCAAAATGTATGACCTACACAAATACTTCCCCCTCATCATTTAAGCATGTGCTTGGGTTGGCTTTTTATATAATCTCAACCCTTTCAGCTTTGATTTTACCAGCGCATTAGTTACTATAGAAACAATGTCACTGAAATATGAGAAGCATAGTGACATAGCAAACTACAGTAGACAATGTATTTTATATATGGATGTAGACATCTGTAGGTTTGTGCATACAGTCTTCTCTTGGTATCCAGGGCAACTGGTTCTCAGATACCCTCCCCCCATACTAAAATTTGCACATGCTCTGGTCTCTTCTGTAAAATAGTATAGTACTTACACAGCCTGCAGACAACCTTCTTTATATTTTAAACCATCTCTAGATTACGTATCATACCTAATTCAATGTAAGTACTAGGCAAATATAATGTATTGTTCAGCCAACAATGATATGAAAAAAAAACCTTTATATTACAGACATGACCATCATAGATAGGCCTAAATCCATTTTCTATCCATAGTTGGTTGAATCAACCAGTATAGACCTTAAAAATATGAAGGGAGCCGGGCATGGTGACGCATGCTTGTAACCCCAGCATTTGGGAGGCTGAGACCAGAGGATCCGGTCCGCAGCCAGCCTCAGCTACCTAGTGAGGCACTCCGCAACTTAGTGAGACCCTGTTTCAAAATAAAGAATGAAAAATAGGGCTGGGGGTGTAGCTCAGAGGTAGAATGCCCCTGAGTTCAATCTCTAGTACCACAAAGGAAAAAAAAAAAATCCAAAACCCTAAAAATATACTATTTCAAAATTATTTAATACATTACGAAAAGATGTAAGTCAAGAAAGAACAATATGAATCCTGATTGGAAAGCAGAAACAATATAATAATACTCAGACAAATAAGAAATCAAATAAAACATTATTTTAAAAATGAAGATTTCATTGACATCAGCAAAATGTCACAGTAGGACACTCCAAGCTCAAGTTCCACATAGAAACATTAAAAAATAGTCAGGCTATCAGAACCAATTTTGTCGGAACTTTGGAAGACAGCTTAAGATTTTAAGAAACAAAGTAAATGATAGATCATGAAAATGTCATCTGAAACCATTGAACTTTTATGACACCTCTACCTGCCCTTGCTTCACTTCTGATTTAGGAGTAATCTGTGTTTCTGCTTATTGGAGAGTTCAGAATAGACCCTATTCACAAAATGTAGGTAGATTTGTTCTGTCCTGCCAGAGACCTATCTGAAGAACTGACCCATGCTGCTCATCTCTAGTTTACCTAATTTGAAACTCGGCAGTGTTGGAAAAGGGGTGGACATTGCTAAAAAATGTTACAAAGTTGAAGAACAACCTGCCGATAACCTGAAGTGAGTTTGCAGTTGAGAAATACTACAAACTATGCCTAACTTCTAGTTTTTCTTAGAAAGCTGGAGAAATTAACATGGGGTTAGGCAAAAAGGTAAGAAAAAGCCATGTGCATGACTAAGGCAAGATGCATGGTCAGAATAGACAAGAGAAGTTATTAAAGCTTTTAAATTGGGAAGATCTCTATTATCACTGCAAGATTGACTACCTAGTGAAGAAAGGTTACAGCACATAACTTGTCCCTGCTAAGACTGGGAGAGATGTTTGTTTGTTTGTTGTTTTGTTTTATAACCTGGAATCAAAGGAAACATTAGCTCAAGACACAAGTACATCATTTAGCAAAACACACATATCAAGGAATATGGTCTTTTCAAATTTAATTGGGGAATGTAACTAGAAAATGAACTATTACAGCCTTTCACCAAGTGATGTGTGCATGTATGGATGTATCACTTTGATTCCCACTAAGATGCATAATTATAATGTACCAATAAAAGTATATTTAGAAAACTAGGAAGGGGAAAATATAAACTCCAGAGTTTCCATATCCTCATATCCAAATGTCCAATTTTTAACAAAAACAATGAAAATATCACATAACATACGAAAACAGGACAGTACAGTTCATTCAAAGGAACAAAATATATTGACATAAAACATCCTAAAGCATAAACAATGGAATAACAAAGTAAGATTTTAAAAAATGTCTAAATCATGTCAAAGAGCTAAAGGAAAACATAGATGAATAGCTAAAGGAAAACAGGCAAATGATGTATGAACAAGATGTGACTATCAATAAAGAAAAATTATGAAAAGGAAACAAACCTTGGAGCAGAGGATTATGAGTTCAAGGGGAAACTCCCTATTAAAAAATAAAAGAAAACATTTTGGGGATGGGAATATAGCTCAGTGAAAAAGCACTTAAAAGCATCTATGAGACCCCAGTTTTGATTCCCATTACCACAAAACTAAATAAATAGAGTTCTGGAAATGAAGTGAATGAATTCAAAAGCAGATATAAGCAGACAGAAGTGAGACTCTGTAATCTCAAAAACAGAACAATTTTTTTTTTTTTTTTTTTTTTTTTTTGCGGTACTGGGGATTGAACTCAGGGGCATTCTACCTCCGAGCTACACTCCCAGCCCTATTTTTTATTCTTTATTTTGAAACCGAGTCTCACTAAGTTGCAGAGTGCCTCACTAGGTAGCTGAGGCTGGCCGCGAACCCGGATCCTCCGGTCTCAGCCTCCCGAATGCTGGGATTACAAGCGTGCGCCACCACGCCCGGCTTCAGAACAATTTAAGTGATCAAGTCAGAAGGTATTAAAATAAAAACAATGACGAAATAAGAATTGCCCAACAAAACTGTAGGTCACTATCAAGCTGCCCAATACGTGCATTATCAGGAATTTTGGAAGGAGAATAGAGATACAGGGGAAGAAAGAATCTTCTAAAAGAACCAAATAGTTCTCAAGTTTGAAGGAATACATTAAAAACATTCAAGAACTTTAGTAACCTAATAGGATAAACTCAAACAGATTCATTACAAGAAACATTACTTGATCCTGTTGTTAAAACTGAAAAGATTTAGCCGGGCATGGTGGCACATGCTTGTAATCCCACTACTGGGGAGGCTGAGACAGAAGGATCTCAGGTTCATGGCCAGTCTTAGCTACTTAGCGAGGCCCTCTGCAACTTAGTGAGACCCTGTTTCAAAATAAAGAATAAGACATAGGGCTGGGGATGTAGCTTAGAGGTAGAATGCTCCTGGGTTCCATTCCCAGTACCGCAAAAAAAAAAAAAGTAAAAAGATTTACTATCCAGATTATATAAAGGACTCAACTCAATAGCAAAGGAGAGAAACATCCCAATTTAAAAATGTGTAAGGGATTTGGGTATATTATTATTATTTAGTGGGTTACTATAATAAAAATCAAAAGCAAACTAAGAGCAGACAATAACAAGTGTTGATAAGGATATGGAAAACTTGGAAAGATTAATAAGCAAAATTAGCATTGTCTTTTTTTTTTTTGAGTTGCCAAGTTTCTAAGGAAGAGAATGGTTTGTAGCAATAAATAACTCCAACAAAAGTCACCAATCAGAAAAATTTAAGCAATCAAGGAAAAATATAACAATGCAAAATATGTAAGAGAAAAAAAGCGTACTTGAGAGATTATAATTACTTTCCCAGTGGTCCAAACTTAATTTAATATTCTAAATATTTTTATTTATATAAACTGGGTATAGAACATGTTTTTATATCAAACTAAAGCAAGGGAAAGAACTTAAAGAACTCAGATGGCAGCCAGTCATGATTGTACAAACCTATAATCCCAGTATGTATGTATTTGTGTGTGTGTGTGTGTGTGTGTGTGTGTATAATGTTGATTTGTTTTGAGCTCTCCTTTTTCAGTTGGTAAATTTACTCAACATACTGTATACTTACAAAAAAAGAAAACCAAATTTTTATGAAAAATGTAGAGAAATATACAGAGAAAAAACAAAACTCAAGAAGATAAACTAGAAAATATAATAAGCAAAAATAGACAATGGTGATAAACTTATTTTTGCAAAGCTATAGGGAAATGTGTTACATTTTTATAAATTCTTGGTAATACTTTCATATTAAAACTTTCCATTATTATGTTTTTCTGTTCATATTTCTCCATCATTTAACAATTATATTTACTGAGTGATGATTATGTCATTCCATGTTTACCCATTTCTTCATCTATGATACTCAGTGACAGAGATTCTTCTTTCATAGGTCCCCAAAGTAGGTGATGTTGCCCCTCATGTGGTACCAAAACAAAATATATGTAATTAAAACCATGTAAATTTGTCACTACAAATCTGTTTATTTGCTTAAAGAAAGTAGCTTTTCAGGAGAACATTGAGTATTTTTGTTTTCTGAAAAGGGAGAAGCAAGCTAAATAAGTTTGAGAAACTCTTTGTGGTTATCTCATTTCTAGAATATAATTTAGGAAGAATAGAATATAGCACAATAAGTGACATTACAATGTTGGGAAGCAGCTGTGAATTTTCAAGAATTTTAAGACATCTATCAATGAACAGATTGCCTGAAAATCTGTATGCTTTTATTTTACAGTAAGTAACAATCAACTTACTTACTTCCTCATGTTACTGAAAACTCCTTTTACCAAAATTGTTGTTTGCAAAGAAATCTATGAATGAATCCTCACAGTTGAGTCATAGTTGACTCATCAGGTTTTATTTAATGAATTTCCCTTCAAGAAGATCTTGTTCATGTTTATTGATTATAAGTAAATTCCCTTGAAAATTCTAGCGTACCAGTGTAAGAACGCTGCATCTAAATGGCTTAACTCATATGAGCCACTGATGAAATCACTGCCCTCCCTATATAATCAGCTTCTTCAGGCTCAAGTCTCATTTCTTTCAATAACCCTTTCAAGCTACAGTAATCATACCCTCTGAATTCACAGTATCATTTTTTAAACTTATGTACAACTTAAACCCATGTTCTTTGGGTACTCTATTTACTTTATCTTTATACATTTTTTAACTCTTGCACTTTAAAGTTTTTACTCTTGTTCCTTCCACTCACTTGATGACCTGATTTTAAGTCTTTTGATATACAGATGTGTGTGTGTCTGTGTGTGTATGTGTGTGCTTGTATACACAATTACATTCTCATGGTATTTTGGTATACGCAATTAGAATATAAGCACATTGAGGGTAGTGACTTGGTCTATTTTGTTCATTTATAATTTCCCACTGCCCAGCACAGTAGTACAAACACACAATTATTGTGTTAAGTGAATGAATTAAGTACTCACTGTTATTTATCAATTAATTTAAAAATACCTTAAAAAGCCTATGCACAGTGGTGCATGACTATAATCCAAGTACTTGGAAGGTTGAGACAGGAAGATCATAGGTTCAAAGACATCCTCAGCAACTTTGCAAGACTGTTATAAAGTTAAAAAAAAAAAGGGCTGTAGGTATAGCTCAGAGGTAGAATGCTTCTGAGTTCAATCCCAGTATCCTTCCACCCTCCCCCCTCAAAAAAAAAAACTGTTGCTCAGAGATAGAATGCCCCTGCATTCAATCCCAGATTCCTCACCACCCCCCCACACACAAACAAAACAACCTGGTAAAGTACAATGATTATTTTGGTCATTTTATTTTATAGCATGTGCCACTGGCCCTTTTAAGTGAAGCATTATTGTAATCTTCAATTGAGCTTTAAAATGTCCTTTAATAAGATGGGCATGGTGGTGCATGCCTATAATCCTAGTATTCCCAGTGCTTGGGAGAGTGAGACAGGGGGATTGCAGATTTGAGATCAGCCTCAGCAACTTAGGGAGACTCTCAGCAACCTAGGAAGACTCTGTTTCAAAGCAAAAAATATATACATAAAGAGAAGGAAGTGTAGCTCAGAGGTAGAATGCCCTTGGTTTCAATTCATAGTACCACCAAAAAAAGAAAAATGCCCCCAAATAATAGGATCCAGACAAGTCTAACAGTTTACAGGAGCTCCGAGTCCCTGAGTGAGGCTGTGGGTGGCTTGAGAAGGCAGGCTTCAGCTCAGGCCGTGGATGGGTGTAGAAACCTTCTTGCTTTATTAGTGGCATCATTTTTCAGAGAAATAGCCGAGCATATGAATATAAACTGGAAATATGACTGAGGCCTTTGAAAATCAATTGTGAACTGCCATCTTTTCCTTGTGCAGGAGTCTGAGCTAGCAAGTGAGCCACAGTAGACAGAACACACTGGACCATATGGGATTCAATTTCAATAGTGACATAATGTGGCAGTGACAGAAGCAATGAGATCGGGGAACTGAAATGAACTAGGGGACTGATGTGCCTTTCCAATCTTATTTGAAAAAGAAAATCCAGCAAATGTATAATCCACATTTATTTAATTCAGAAAAACAAAAAGGACAGGAGATTACATTTCAACAATAGTCTACTAGAAGTTGTTTATTCATTTACTTATTGACTTAATATGCATATATCACATTATATACAGAGATTGGTTTCAAGAACTATTTTTGCAATTTCATGTACACAGTTTAAAATGCAGAAATACTTGACTCATATTATTATCTTTTTTTGTGGCTATTATGATTAGGTAAAGAACATCCCCTGAAGAGCTCATGTATTCAGAGTTGATATAATTAAGTCATGAAGGTTATAATCTCATCAGAAGATAAATCCATTATAATGCATTTTCTGGGTGGTGACATAAGCAGGTGGTGTGTTGCTGGAGGAGCTGGGTCTCTAAGGATGCAGTCTTGAGTGGTCTTGGGAACTGTGCGCAGGTCCTTGAATCCCCTTGCTTGCTTTCTTTCTCTTGCTTTAAACCTCCATGTCAGAGGAGACCTTGCTCTCTCCCTCTTTCTGCCTCTCACTGCCATGTCCTGAGCTTGCCTACGAACCCAGGCACACATGGACTGAAGCTTTGATATCTCCAAACTATGAGCAAATAAAAATATCTTCCCCTAAGTTGTATGATCAGTTGTTTTCGATTACAGCATTGATAATGCTGGCCAAAACAGTGGCCTCAGCAAAGACTTTTTAACTTTCTGTACAATACTCTGCACTGTGCCAGTTATGGTGAACAAGACAAGTCACAAGCATAGGTGTTATGGGGTTATGATATAATGGTAAATAAGTAATTGCAATGTAATAAACCAAAAGAAAATTACATTGTGCTATGTTGTATAGTATGTCATACAAGCAATTTGGAAGGGACAAAAATCTTTTCTTTGTTTGGAGTACAACAGAAACACTTTAGAGGAGGAATCTTTCTTTGGGTTGAATCTTGAGGTATAAGTAAGTTTCTATCATATAAACTTCCAAGTAGGGAGAAAAAGTTGACCAAAGGCACCAAAACATTAATGAGCTGATAGTAATTCTACAAAGAGAGTTAAACATTAGATGTAAGCACATCTGAAAGAGGCATGATCTGAATGGGGAATATAAGCAGGTGCCAAATTAAAAGGACTTTGTGTACACACACAAAAAGAACTAGGTTCAGTGGTGCATGCCTGTAGTGTCAATATTTGGAAGGCTAATAGAGGAGGATCACAGGTTTGAGGCCAGCCTCCGAAACTTAGCAAGACCCTCAGTAACTAACAAGACCCTGATTCAGAAATAGAAATAACTGAATGGAAATGGTGTCTGGATTTTTTTCCATTGGATTTATGGTTAGTATACAGAAAAGCATATGATTTTTTAAGATCAATTTTGTATCCAGACACTTTGCTGGATTAGTTGATCAGTTCTACAAGCCTTATGATTGAGTTTATTGGCTATTCTAAGTATAATACCATGTCATCTGCAAACAGAGATAGTTTCAGTTCTTCTTTTCCTATTTGTACTCCTTTGATTTCCTTCTCTTGCCTTATTTCTCTGGCTAGAGTCTCAAGTACCATATTGAAAAGGAGTGGTGATAGTGAACATCTTTGTCTTGCTCCTGTTTTTAAAGGGAACTCTCATGTTTTTCCCCATTCAATATGATGTTGGGTATGGGCTTATTGTAAATATAAACAAATTCTGGTGAGGATGTGGAGAACTAGGAACTCTAATATGTTGATGGTACTGCAAAATAGTGTAACCACTTTGAGAAACAGTGTAGAAGATCCTCAGAAGAATGAGAATGAGCCGGGCGTGGTGGCGCACGCTTGTAATCCCAGCATTCGGGAGGCTGAGACCGGAAGATCCGGGTTCGCGGCCAGCCTCAGCTACCTAGTGAGGCACTCCGCAACTTAGTGAGACTCGGTTTCAAAATAAAGAATAAAAAGTAGGGCTGGGGGTATAGCTCAGAGGTAGAATGCCCCTGAGTTCAATCCCCAGTACCACAAAAAAAAAAAAAAAAAGAAGGATGAGAATGAACCTACCATATGGCCCAGCTATACCACTTCCAGGTATCTACCCAAAAGAATGACACCAAACTACCAGAGTAATGCATGGGTATCTATGTTTATAGCTGCACAATTCACAATTGCCAAACTATGGAACCAGTCAAGATGTCCATCAACAGATGAATGGATTACAAAACTATGGGATATGTACACAATGGAATTCTACTCAGCCATTAAGAACAAAATTACGTCATTTGCAGGGAAATGGATGCAACTGGAGAACATTATGCTAAGTGAGATTAGTCAATCACAAAATGTGAAAAGTCAGATGTTCTCCCTAATATGCAGAAGCTGGAGAGAAAATGAAACATAGGAGGGACTCCAGACAAAGGAGTAGAAACTTTAGATGAGTGAAGAACGAGGAATATGGGGGGACACCTCAATGGACATGATGAACATACACAAAATTATCAATCACTGTGCTGAGCATGGGAAGGAGTGGGAGGAAATGGGGCAGGAACTGGGGGAGGGCTCAATGAGTGTTACGTGTATGTATGCCTCTATCACTCAACTTTATCAAGATATATAATTACAATGCACTAATAAAAAAGAATATATAAATAAATAGAAATAAATGGATATGGGTATTGCTCAGATATATAGTGTCCTTGACTGAGTTCAAAACCAAATACTGCTCTAAAAATAAAAAAAAGAAGTGGTTTTTTTTTTGTTTTTTTTTTTTCCCTCTGAGTACTCGAAATAACATTACGCATATTAGTTTAGGATGTTCATGTGGCTAAACAGTGACTAGATTGGAGGAAGTTACTATAAGACCTCATATTTTTTGGTTCCGAAATTTGATATTTTTAGGTTCCAAAATTTGATATTTTAATGGTGATTACACATAATTATGAGAGAGTGGAAGATAATAAAACAAAAACGAGCATGTTCGTGGCACAAAAACAGACACATACACCAAAGAAATAGAATAGGAGCTACAGAAACAAGTCCTCATACTTTTAGCCTGTTAATTTTTGACAAAGATACCAAAAACATTCTGTAGAAAAGACAGCCTTTTCAACAAATGGTGATGTGAAGACTGTTTATTCATATGTAAGAGAATGAAATTTGATGATTGTCTCTTACCCTGCATGAAAGTCAACTCAAATTGGATCAAAGACCAAAAAATTAGACCAGAAACTTTGCCATTATTAGAAGAAAACATAGGACAAGCTTAAACATATAGGCATCGGTAGAGACTTGCTCAATAAGACCCCCAAAGCTCAGGAAATAAAACTGAGAATCAATAAGTAGAAGGGCATAAAATAAAACAGCTTCTGCACAGGAAAGGAAACAATCAAAAGTCTGAAAAGGAATTACAGAATGGAAGAAAATATTTGCCAGTTACTCCTCTGATAGGGTACTAATATCTAGAGTATACAAAAAGCTTTAAAAATAAAAATGAACTTTGTTTCTAAGACTGAAAGAAGTGCCAGGGCCTGCCATACTTAAACTGAGTTTACATGCGTAGAGTCCTCAGCTATGTGTTTTCAACATGAGCTTAACAAAAATGAGCTCTGTGTCTTGGATGCTTCTCTTTGCAATTTCAGTGTTTATGCTTATTGACTTGGCATGAAGCCAGATAAGCAGCTCATGTAGAAAACCTTGGCAAGGAAGAACACTGCTTCCATTGAGAATTCCTTCAACCTTCATTTTGCTATTAACATTATCTTGTGTAATCTAGATTCAGTAGGATCCATCACAGTAAAATAGGCAGAATATCGGAAAAGTAGCATTCTGGATAATTAGTATAGCATAGGGGTTAAAGAATTAGCTCATGAGTCACATTGCCTGGATTTAAATCCTCTGTGACCTTGAGCTAATTATCTGCCTTACTTCATGCTTGGATTCCAGAATTCCATTTATTTCACAGTTCTTTTATGAGGGTCATAATAACCTATAAAATAAAATCAGCACCACGTTCGCTAAGTATACTTAGTCAATAAGTAGTAATACTATCATTCTATATGTATGAGAATATTACTGCAATGATTCATTTCTTCCTTTCCTATACTCGAATAACAACTGGATATCAAATTGGTATAATGTTAAAACTAAGCTATTCGAACATAATATTCATTCCTTTTTTCCAACTTCATTAAAAATCTTCCCATTTTCTCCTCATTCTTAAATTTTAAAACATACTGGAAGCAACATAGAACAGCATAATGGATCAGTTGTTCAATTTATCTTAATATTTCTTACATCAATAAATGAATAATAGTAAATTTTAATATACAAACTATTAACACATATACTAAACTATTGTTTTTGACACATGGTAATGACCATAGAATTATAATGGTTCACCTAAAATTATGCTTTCTCATCTAACTATTATGCCAGGTATTTTGGAGGAAGGCATAAATCTCCAGTAATGTCCCTGTGGCAATGGAAAATAATTAGAATATTTCACACCTAAAGATTAATATTTTGGATTTATACTGTACCTTTCATCTAAAGGCTAAAAAGTCTCTATAAACATTAACTCATTAACTTTTCAATTGCTCACCTCCCATAAGGTAATGAGTTGTCCAACAGCATTTTACAAATGAGGAAAATTAAACTGATAACTAAGTATTACACGTATGACTTAGGTATCATAGCATATGGCAAGATGTGGTTTGAGATGTATGTTATATATCCTAGCCATATTTTATTTTAAAGCAAGATCTTACTAATTACTGTGTACTAGTCTTGAACTGCCATCCCTATTTCAGCCTCCTGAGTACTGGGATTACAGGTGTGCCACTGTACTCACTGTTTTGAAACTTTAAATAACATTTATAGATACTTAGATTTTCTACGTAAGTACAAAATGCTTATATGGTTTTCATTAAGTGTTTTTCCTGGCATTTCTTTTAAAGCCATATTTCAATTATTTCTGTGGCATCTAAAAACATGAAAGTAAGCTTATGAATTTTTTACATACAATGCTTTAGACATCCAAATATAAGAACTTTAGAATAATCCTTTGAAACATGCATTTAATGTATATAAAATTCAGAGAGATCCTATTTGTGTGTGGGTATATATGTATGTTCATATATTGTAAGCATCTCAACACCAGGAAACAATTATATAACTTTGTGATTACCAAAATTAATGCATTTGTAGTGTAGAGAAAAGAAGCCATGTCTCAATACTAATACTCTTTATTCAAATAAATCTTCATATTTTATAGCTAACTCAAAATTATATAAATTCAATATATATGTTGAATGAAAATTCTTCATTTAACAATGTATATTTTATAACAACTTGAAATTGAAGTACTTTATGACATGGGGCCAATCTATAGTTCCAATTTTATCTCCAAATACACTTCACTTGGCCTTAATTTTATTTACCACAAATTATTTACTCCCTCCACCCCTCCCCCCCAAAAAAAGCCTGCTTAGCATTTTCCTTGATGTGATTTTGTTACTTCTCTTCAGAACAAAACCCTATTATGTTCTGAGGCTTTTTGCTGAAGTGAGGACTCTTCCCTGCAGTCTCCCTGGATCTTCTGCACAGGAGATGTTGTTGGTGCTTTTCCTCTGTGTCCGTCACAGGCCAGGTTCTAAACACACACACACACACACACACACACACACACACACACACACACGCACACACACGCACACACACACACACACACGGAGTTCAATAGGTATAATGTTCTAGGCCCCTAGTAACTGCTATGACAATTTTTTACCTGGGACCACTTCTCCTGGAACAAGTTCTTTTTCTACTATGTCTGCTTTTCTCGTTCCCCTCTGTTTTCTTCTGGAGCTATTCTTCAATGAGTGACTTGTGTAAAAATTCCCATCTTCGGCCTTTTCTTCTAGAGAACTCACAGCACAACACCTTCATTTCAATGAATTCCTGACTTCACTATAACATGATTTATAATAGTAGACAATAAAAATAATTTAAAAGTACAATAATGGGGGCTTTGTTAGATAAATTGCTTCCTATCTCTACAGTAGAATAACAAGCAGACATTTAAAACATTAGTTTAGAAAACACTGGACAGAGTTTATGATATAAAAAGACACTAAACATTGTTTATAGTCTTCTGAGCAAGGTCCATGCAACATAATGGAGATAGGGCTCTGACAAGATGCAATATAGTCCCTGACCTTGTGAAGTGTATAGCAGCCTGAGACACATGTGTAAAGTATTACACAATAACCATCTTCTAGGTTTATTTTTTTTTCTGAGTTAAATGCTGTGAAAGAAAAGCACAGTTCATTGAAAGATGAAAGATGTAAATTTTTTTCTGTAATGCCAAAAAGACTTTAGTGAGGAAACAGCATTTGATTAGAACAGTGAAACATGATGAGGTGAGAAGTGGCGAGAGTCATCCAGATAAAGGAAGCAGCAAACTCAATAGACCTTATGAAGAAGGAAAATGATGTCTTTGAATAATTTTAAAAAGCCAGCATAGTTAGGGGAAGAAACATTGGTGATGAGGCAAGGGTCTAAAGCTCTAGAGCTTTAGAAGTTATGGTATAGAAGTAAAAACAATGGGACTTGTGTCTTCTTGGCTATGAGGCTGAGGATGAAAGGCAGCATGACTTCAGGGGTCTGGATTTGTCAACTGCCAGATGTTGGTACCTCTCATTGACACAGGCATCATGATGAAGTGGAGGTGCAGTGGGGGTGAGGAAAGAATTCCAGCTCCAAACATGTTAAGATTAGGGTGACTTTCTGATATCCAAGAAGAATTATTAAGTGTATAAAAATCCAGAACTCTAAATTACTCATAAATAAGAATGAATATACACACTTATATATATATATATGGTATATATAAAGTATATGTATATATGTAATAAGTATGACACTACACACACTTATATATGTACATATATACATATATACATACATACTGTATGGGCATTACCATAAATAAAATATTTATGTGTATGCCCATGTGTAATGAAAATGAAATCCATACATTATAATGTTAAAAATTCTTACCATAGGATAATAGAATTATGGAGCAATTTAGTTCATTTTGTGCTTTTTTATATTTGCTATTTTTCCAGTATATACACATGAATTTTGTCTTTGTAAAGCATGTTCAAAAAGACTGATCTGTCTTACATGTACCAGCAGAGATCTCTGAAGACTACTCAACGACAGCCTTAAACAGGCATTAGAGAAACCAATTCTTAGAACCAATCAGAGGAAGTCTCAAAAATAATTTATATATGCAAACTTGGCATTTAGCTTTTTATGACATTCAACTATCTGTCCTTGTATTAGTCAAAGTTCACCAGAGTAATAAAACTCACAGGATGTCTATATGGTTAAATGGGATTTATCAAATCAGCTTATAGTCCAACGCAGTATAGTCCCAAGTGGCTTCCTACACATCGAGAGCCAGAGGAACCAGCAGCTGGTCAAGTGGTCCAAAATCTGGGGTCTCAGAATTGGAGCAACCAATAATGCAGTCCAAGTCCAAGATGGAAAGACCAGGAAACACCAAGAGAAACAGTGAAAGTCCAGTTTGAGGAGCTAAAGGCCAACATCCCAGCCAAGAACAGATGTGCCTTTCTCAGGAAGAACCAGGCATGCTTCACCTATCAGAATTGTGCTTCCCACATTCACGGCAGGACTTCCCCTTCAATGTGCCATTACATAAACCAATCATCTCATCAATATACATAAAATCACATAATTTTAGCTTAGGTGTTTCCTAACCCAGTCAAGTTGACAGTTCAGGTTAACCATCACTGTCCTTATAGCTCATCTTTCCTGTTTTGTAAAAAATAATCCCTTTATATCTTTTAAAATACAAATAACCTTTTATTGCACAACTCAGACTTCTTTTGCCTACATAAAAAGTGCCTCAAATCGATTCAGAAATGCACTGACTCATAACATACAATCCCTTTGTTTTCAACCTGAAAATAATAATTGAGTTTAAATAACTCTCTAATATCACCCTTCCCCAAAGTCAGACTGAATGCTAAATAAGTAATAATAATTAATGATTATTCATTATATACTAGGCAAAACTCTTGGTACTTTATATGGATTCTCTTATTTAATAATAAATCTATGAGTAAAGAATATCTATTGTATTCTTTTTTTAGAATGAGAGAACAGGTTCATATATGGTAAGTGAATGGCAGTACAGGACATAGGAGCTGAGGTCTGAAATCCCATTTGACTCAGGGTTTCAGTAGCTTCATGCCAAACCTCACACTATAATATGATAATTCTCAAAAGGGTATGATTTGGTGTAAATTCTGAAGCTGAAATTTGAGACATATTTTTTCTTAAACTATGGTTCCTTCAAACAAAAAGAAAAAAAAATGCTACAAGGAATGTGACCCTCTCTGGTATAGTAATTAATAGCTCAAGGATTCATGAAGCAGAGATTTATTGATTACCTAGTCTATCAGTAGGGATGTTTAATGTGGAACAAATATTTAAAAAACTTAAATCAACCTTAAAAAGAAGATTATTGGCTTACATCATGAAAATTCTGGAGAGAGGACAGGCTCCAGGCACAATTGGATGCAGAGGTTCACAATAACATCCAGGCTTGGCTTTTTTCTCTGTGATTCTCTGGGCTCAGCTCTGCTGTGTGCTGGCTCTGTCTCCAGGCTGAGAGCCAAGACAGCTACAGCAAGTCTAGGTTTCTCATCCACACAAAACACCATTACAGTAAATGGGAAAACCTTTGTCCATGTTTTTAAACTCTGCACATGGGCTTTGAGACTCTAATTAGGCCAGTCTGGCCATAGGTCAACCCCTCACTAATTACGACTCACAAGAGGATTGAATGGGAGAGTTGACTCAGCCCGGGTTGTATGCTTTTCTCATGGTGTAGTGATACCCATAGATATCTACTGTAAAATCAAGAGACACGGGAGCAGTCTGAGAAGCAGCAGTAAGTGTCCCTCCATTGTGTCTGAGATCTGTACATACAACATCTAATCCAAATTCAGCCTAAAATGCTAATGAAATGGTAATTCTACTGTATAAATCAAATACAGAAGATTATAGTGTTATGAAAATCGGGGCTTGCTTAAAATTTTATTTTGATTAATAGGTTCTGCTTTCTTCATACTAGCAGTAGCAAATTTTGACCATTTTATATAGAAGGCATGTCAGATCTTGATTTGTGGTGGGTTTTTGCTTTGTTTTATGGTACTGGGGATTGAACACAAAGGCATTCACCTCTAGCCCTATTTTATTTTTTTATTTTGAAACAGGGCCTCGATAAGTTACCATGTACTGTCCTCAAACCTGCAATCTTCCTATCTCAGTCTCCCAGGTACTAGGATTACAGGCATGCACCAACATGCCCAGCTTCATGTCAGCTAACTTATTCAGATTTAATGATGAAAAAAAAAAGGAAAAAATATACTTTATTTTTATGTATGCATTCTTTTTATTCCTTCTACTTCCCTATATTTCTTTTACTGCACAAGTATTTGCTGGTCCTCAATATGGAAAAAAAAAGTATTAATCATCATGATTTTTCAAGGCAAATTATTGCCTCTCTGAGGTTACACAAATACTAGGGGAGAGAGATAAATCTTCAGTTAACTAAAGTAAGACAGGCTGGACTAAGTGCTTTAACTGGAGTTCCCCCTCCAGTGTCTAAATTCCATAATGTGTATTCTAATTGGCACTTGATATGGTTGGCACATGCTTTCTTTTGCCTGCCTATTAACAAAAATAATGGAAGGTCTATGTTAACGTTAATAGAAATTAAGTATATTTTAACAATTTTAAAGTATTCATAAAAGTAAAAGAGAAGCAGTGTGACTCATTACTTCGGATTAGTAATGATTCAAATGGCATGAAGTGTCTTTCAGTAATGTTTTGCATATATCTTAAGCCCCTATGTACCATAACTAGGACAAACACTAAAATTTAATTTTGTGTAGCACCACCACAATGAGTTTAATACAGGGCTTTGAACAGAGTTATAATTGCTCCATAAAGATCTGTTAAGTGAATTTTGATGAGTGAAAGGAGTCCCCAGGCATGCTGTTAAGGTATTCTTAATTTTTTGATAAATGTAAATATTCTGATTGGAATAATTTTAATATATATTTGATAAGATGAAATTGAAAAAATATTCAGGACTACTCCACATTCCAATTTCTCTTTAGTTAGTAGCTGGCACTTTTTTTTTTTTCAGGATTCATGACTTCCAATGTAATTCACATGCTAAGTATAAAATTCTGGATGGCTTCAACACAGTTTTTTCAGCAGCCTCTGCTTGTAAGCTCTAGCAAAAACTATCCCCACTGAAATGTGTGCAGCTTTGTGATATTTCTGCCTCATTTTTACTCATGTTCATTTCAGTCCAACACCCAACCAACAGCCCCTTCAATATCTCATTGCTGCTTTCCATTCTGCAAAGTCTAGTTTTAGCAAGTCTCCTTTCTGAGTTCCAAGATTTCAGTTTAAATTTGAGTTGCTATTGTTTCTTTCATGAACAACTACTAAATAAATACCATGTGAGAAGTTAATTTGTTATAGACACAAGAAGAATATTTTAGATTTAGAAAAAAATAATAAGAAATGTCTAAATATTGTCCTTGTGAATGAAATGTTGAACCTTCTTTCTTGAGGAGTGGAAAGGAGACAGAATTTTTGAAATCTTATCAACTCTACCTATGAATATCACCACATAGTATGTTGTATCCAACTAACAAAATTTAAACACTAAACTTTAATTATCTGAAATCTATACCTTGTGAATATTCAAGGTGATATACACTTGTATAGAAGTTATTACTATTGAAGCCAGCCATGCAAATCACATCAGGCTCTTTGGTCACTGCAGCTGAGGAAGTACTCTAATGAGAAATTATTTTTGAAGAGGAACTTGTGCCTAATTCCCTTAACCCCTGGCTCCAAATCAATCCCTGCACACTTCTACTCCATACCTCAGACTTCTTTTAATTTCATACTTAAGAAAAGTGTCTGGATATAAAATTAATCTTAAAAAATCAGAAGTGTTCCTGTATGCCAACTGTAAATCCACTGAAAAAGTAATCCAGAAAACAATTCCACTCATGATGTCTCACCAAAAATAAAATACTTAGGAATAAATCTAAACAAGGAGGTAAAACCTCTATGAGGAAAATTATAAAGCATTGAAAAAAGAAATCAAAGAAGACTTTAGAAGATGGAAAGATCTTTCATGCTCTTGGATAGGCATAATAAATATCATCAACATGGCCATTCTTCCAAAAGTGATCTACAGATTCAATGCAATGCCCATTAAATTACCAAAATTTTTCCTCACAGACATAGAAAAAAACTACTTAAATTCATTTGGAACAGCAAAAAATAAAAAATAAAATAGCCAAAGTAGTTCTCAGCAACAAGAACCATGCAGGAAGCATCACAATACCTGACTTCAAACTATACTACAAAGCCACAACAGCATGGTATTGACACAAAAACAGACACAAAGACGAATAGAGCAGAATGGAAGAGTCAGAAACAAATATGCATACTTACAGACAATTGATTTTTAACAAAGAGGACAAACACATACACTGGAAAAAAAGATACTCTCTTCAACAAATAGTATTGGCAAAACTGGTTTTACCATATGCAGAAAAAATGAAAATATTCCCCACTTTCTCAAACTGCACAATAATCAATTGAAGATGGATCAAAGACCTGGAAATCAGACTAGAGATGTTGCAGCTACTTGAGGAGGACATAGGTCCAACATTTTAACACATATGCACAGGTCAAAACTTTCTCAACAAGACCCCAAAGGCACATGGGATTGCATTAAACTGAAAAGCTTCTGTGCAGCAAAAGAAACTATCAAGAACTTCAACAGAGAGCCCACAGAATGAGAGAAAATTTTTGCCAACTACTCCTCAGATAGAGGACTAATATCTAGAATATACAGAAAACTCAAGAATCTCACTGCTAGCCGGGCGTGGTGGCGCATGCTTGTAATCCCAGCATTCGGGAGGCTGAGACCGGAGGATCCGGGTTCGCGACCAGCCTCAGCTACCTAGTGAGGCACTCCGCAACTTAGTGAGACTCGGTTTCAAAATAAAGAATAAAAAATAGGGCTGGGGGTATAGCTCGGAGGTAGAATCCCCTGAGTTCCATCCCCAGTACC
>PVLC010004676.1:0-39689 GCA_004027655.1 Graphiurus murinus | reverse complement strand
AAAGAAGAATTACAAATGGCCAATAGATGAATGAAAAATATTCAACATCATTTACAATCATATAGATGCAAATCAAAACTATCCTGAGATTTCACTTAACCCTAATTAGAATGGCAATCATTAAAAACACAAACAACAAATGCTGGTGAGAGTGTAGAAAAGCAATAAATCTAATACATTGGTAGTGGGATTACAAATTAGTGCAACCACTTTGGAAAAAGTATGGAGGATCCTCAGATGAATGTGGATGAACCTATCATATGATCCAGCAATACCACTTCTGGATATCTACCCAAAAGAATGGAAACCGAACTACCAAACTAATGCCTGTATATGTATGTATATAGACATACAATTCACAATTGCCAAACTATGGAACCAGCCAAGATGTCCATCAACAGATGGATAGATTAAAAAAACTATGGATATGTACACAATGGAATTTTACTCAGCCATAAATAAAAACAGAATTATGTCATTTGCAAGAAAATGGATGGAACTGGAAAACATTATGCTAAGTGAGATTAGGCAATCACAAAAAGTAAAAAAAAAAAAAAAAAAAAAAAAAATCATTGGATGCTCTCCCTAATATGTGGAAGCTAGGGAGAAAATGGGTCATAGGAGGGACTCTATATGAAGAAGAAACCTTAAATGAGCAAAGAAGTGCCCTAACTGAAGGTGATGATGGGAGTGGTGGAGGAAACACCCTAATGCTCATGATGTACATTCATAAACCTATCAAAGTCAATCACTAAACCCAACATGAGAAGAAGGGAGGTGGGAGGGAATGGAATGGGGATTGAGGAAGGGCTAAATGAGTGATGTGTGTATGTATTCCTCTACTATCCTGTATCTCATTAAGATGTATGATTACAATGCACCAAGAAAAAACATTCAAGAAAGACCAGACACTAAGCCATTCTTTGTTGTGAGCTACGAAGAAAAGTTATCCTTGCAAATCCATTCTCTTTTGATCTGAGCAATCCTAAAATAATGAGGACCTTAGTGCAAATAAGTGTGAAACAGAGGTGAGGTAGATCCCAGAGCAAAACACAGTAAAAGATTCCCTATCCTGTGCCACGGTGGAGAGGGAGAGGCTCCTGATTGCAAAATAGAGCTTGGATCATATCTTCCCATTTAAATAGTTAAATTTTTTAAATAATAGTGAAGTTCTATGAACAATTATCATAGTGTAACATGTCTCCCAATAGATTACAAACTAATGTGTTATATTCCTTCTTGAATAATCATCTACCACACTCACTGCTATACTACATATTTGCTGGTAATGGGAAATGTCAAACATATTCTCTTTCTCTCTCCTTCCTTCTTCTTCTCTTCCTCCTCCTCTTCTTCCTCCTCCTCCTCCTTTTCTTCCTCCTCCTCCTCCTCCTCCTCCTTCTCTTCCTCTTCCTCCTCACTTCTCTCCTCCACCCTTTCTCTTACTCTCTATCCCCACTTCCCTCCCATTCTTCTCTTCTCCCTTCCTCCCTCACCCAAAATGACCTATTCCTAAAAAATCACTTCATGTTAGTCTCTATGTCATCTCCTCAGAGTAGATGTCACTGACCTCTAATCTAAATTGGCATCCTTCTTTACTCTCTATCCCTTTCCTGCTGTCTTCTTCATATCCCACCATAATGTCATAATTTCCTTCTTGCTTAACTCCGACCCCAGAAGTAAGCTGCATAAGGAATGTGGTTTGCATGTATGTGTCTGTCACTCTGAATCTCATTATGATGTAGAGTTACCATGCAAAAAGAGAGAGAGAGAGAGAGAGAGAGAGAGAGAGAGAGAAGAAATAAACTCCAGGAAGACAAGACTTTGGGTTGTTTTTCCTTCTTTATCATTACATACCTAGGTTATAAGAAACATAAAAGAGCACTCAACACATGTAGATATTCCACAAAAATATGACTCATGTTGAAAAAAATTATATATATATATATATATATATATATATATATATATTTGTGCCTTGAAACTTTTCATTTGAGTCTAACAACTCTATTGAGTGGATATTATGAGAGTTGAGAAAAAAGCCAACAACATAATACATTTATCCACAATTTTATGTTTTAAATAACCAGAAGGATACTAAGCCAATGGGTATATAAAAGAGGGCAAGGAAGCAGAATATATGAATATGGTTGAGTTTTGTCTTAGCATGATTGTTGGAATGCTACAACTAAAATATACTGCCATATTTTATCTTTATTTTTCTTTCTCTTTTTCATAAACTTCAAAGTTTATATGGAGGCAGCCTAGAAATAAGCAGCTAGCAAGCACAACTGTCTACTATCAGCTTCCTAAAGAATCAGAGCCTCAGAGGAAAGCACTCCACTTTCAGTATTTAGCTACTTGGTATTATTATGCATGAAATATTAATGATTTATGGTTAATAATATTTTGGTGAAAGCTGGACACAGAAAAGAAATTTATTATCCAGTAAAATCAGCACAGAAAGAAAACCTGAAACTATGATTTAGGGCATTCAGAGAGTAAACTTTTAAAAATAATATGAAATAATAACTCAGGTTTCTAATCTAAACTCTTCTCTGCTTAAAAGGCAAATGAATAAATAGTTTGCAAGGATGTATACAGGAAAAATGAAAGTTACAAATTAATATTAAGAAATACTTTCTAGTAGGTATTAACCTTTACTTACTGTAGTAAGAGAAGCACATTTTAAAAGACAGATTCTTGTAGGTACTATTTCTTCTTAAATTTATTCTGAACACAGAGCAAAAACAAGATAAAACTGTTACTTTAAGTTCCCTATGATTGCTAAAAATTTTCTCAGTTTACATTTTATGTTCTTTGTGACCATTAGCATAAAATTACCTTTCAAAACAAGAAAACTTAAGATCAAACAAGAAGAAAATACAGATTTAAAGCTATAGCAAATTTGGTATTATATTCAATCTTCTAGTGAAATACCAGTGTCCTGGACATGATTACTTTAGAAGCTAGCACAGGTTATTACAAGTATAGTCGGAGGATAACAACATATAATATAAATAAATTATTTTCATTTTCTTAATAAACAGAGGTGATGCTATGATTTATTTTGAATGTTCAGTTTCAACCATTCTGGCTAAATTTAAAAATATTTCATTGATAAACTCTTTGGCTTTATTACTCCATAGAGTGATAAAGTCACATATCTAGCAGACACTATCTGAACTGACCTATCCATCACCCTCTTGCACCCTCCCCCTGAGTGGGTGCTCCTGCAGAGAAGAGCATTTAACCTGGCACAGGATGCAGTCCTTCTCCTGGAGCAGCAGAGACCTGGACCACATGCAGCTGTTAGGCATTCTAAAGGTCATTCCCCTTCTTGAATTGGTGCTATTATTTGTTTTTGTTATTACTTGACATTTGACATTTCTCTCTGTCTACGCAGACTTTTCTCAAGTGGATGGACATTTATCACTTTATGCATTAACATATATAAGCACATATATAAGCACACAGTAAAGATATTGGTAGAAGCAACGTTTTTGTTTTCTTTTTTAAATTTCCTGATAGTCTTTATCTAAACACAGTGTATGTTCTTACTCAAGATAAAAAATGACTTCTTGTAAATAATGCACTATATCTTTTTTCCACTTTATGTATTATGTTAATCATTATACTTCACTTTTAGTTGATTTTGGTTCCATACAGTGAAGGGAGTGGCAAAAAAGAAAAAAATGTGTGTGTGTATATATATATATATATATATATATATATATATATATATATATATATATGTATATATAAATATATATAAATGTATATATATAAATGTACATATATAAATGTATATATAGTATATATTGTATGTCTCTATATATAAATGTATATATATGTATATATATACATATACACAAACACATACACACATGCACACACATTTGAAATGTCTACTGAATTAGAGAAAAGTAAAACTTCAAAAAGGAACCCATTAAAACTTGTGATCTAAAAATTTCATTTTTTAACTTAAATGATTAAAATAAAACTTCATAATAAGGGAAGAATGTGTGTGTGTGTGTGTGTGTGTGTGTGTGTGTGTGTGTGTGTTTATGTGATACCAGGGATTGAATCCAGGGGCATTCTATCTCCAAGCTACATCCCCAGCACTATTTTTTATTCTTTACTTTGAAACAGGGTCTCACTAAGTTTCAGAGTGCCTCACTAAGTAGCTGAGGCTGGCCGGGAACCTGTGATCCTTCTGTCTCAGCCTCCCAAGTACTGGGATTACAAGCTTGTGCCACCACACTCAACCAAGGAAGAATATTTGTCAAATGTCTTATGTAGGATTTGCTTAGGCTAATGTAAAGATCTGGCAAATTTCTATAATATTAGGGCAAAGATCATGGCTAACTAACCACCCCCATATTTAGGTGGAAAACAGAATATATATGACACATGTCTGGTTAATTTAAATCCATTCTAAAATGAAGATCCAAGAGGATTATTTTTTTCAATGAGGACCAGAGATAGAGAGGAAATAAAACACTTTCTTTAGGAATAAAGGCAGGAATATTTCTAAGCACATATATTCAATTTTCTAGGAATAATGTGAAATAGAAATTTGAAGTACTTTTATAATGCACAGATAACCAACCAGAGGCCATAGATATTTTAAGAGGTAGACACCAAGCCAATTACTTATTTCATAATAATTACTGATAGTGTATGATGCAGAAAAATCTACAATAAGGTAATACTGATTTGTAAAGCATTCAGAAAACTAGGATTGATTTTTTTAAATAATGACTAATTAGAAGAAATATTTCACTTTTTCTTTTAAATTGATGGAAAATCAAATAAAAGGCTTCAATAATATTACAATGTGATCATGTAGTGGGATATGCAGGGCATCTCTAGATCACAATGATGAGAAATTCAGAAAGGGTTCTTAAAAGAGAACATGGCTTCTTGTTGGCAGGCTGACAATCTTAGGAAGTAAGTGCATGGAATGCATGGAAAAGATACAAATCCAATGAAAACTATTCACCAGGCAGTTAATAAGGAAAGAAATAAGTACAGTACCAAACCCTATTTACCTTCTGCACATGAGTAAAGTTGGGAAAATTATACAGCATTGCTAAATTTCCCTTTTAACATCTGCAAATGGCAGTGATTATCCCACCAGCATTATTAGGGTTATTGTTATACTTTTATGAGATAATGCCTAGAAAGTGCTTACAACAATGACATATTTTGAGTACTTAATTAATGTTATTCTGTTGTTTTTAGTAGATAACTATGAATAACAAGTTATATATCATCCTCAGAAGAGAATGGATTTAGTTCTATATATCCTTTTGTTGTCTTCTGTAGAATCACTTTGGCTATCTCCACAGAGACATAAAGTAGAACTGAGGAACCATATCTATTTATTACATTTATGATACTGGCACTCAAAGTAGAAAAACATTCAATGATCATTTTATGCACTGCAGAATCATGTTAGCTGTATTTTATTTTCAACAGTGGTAATTCAAAATATATAAAACAATAAAAGTCACTTTTCTTTAAAGTACTTTTAAATTTAAATCAAATTGTGAATTTTACATTCAGGTCCTCTAAAAATTGTGTTGATTTGCCTTTGAATGCTCCAACAATTTACTGACCTTTAATCAGTTATAAACCTACAGAGGTAGCACTGTTGATTAAAATCACATTAATGGTTCAATTTTGAGAAACAAATCTAGTTAAGTTAAAAGAATAAAAAATAACAATTAGTAAATCAGTGGTAGTATGTAAAATTCCCAAGAGAATTAAATGCTTACCAAATCACTGTGCCTTTTCTCCCCCTCTAATTTTTAAATGAAAACACACTTATTCCCTGTAGAATTTTCTTACATAAATATGAGAGCAGAAATAAATATTTCTAGTGTATAAAGGGAGCTTTAAAAACAATAGTAGACACAGTTATGGGGTGATTACTTTAAAAAATAGATAAAGAGAAATTAAGTAATTCATTATTGTAGTATGAGCAGTAAAATTGAGAAGTAATCTAAGTTGAAGAAATCATTACTTTAAAGATATAAAATGCATACATAGATTATTTTGAAAGAATTAAAAAATAATTATACAGTAAGATGAGTCCAGGCAGCAGAAAGACTGCTACTGGGTTTACAAACAATTAGAAAGACTTTTGTTTTATGAAATGTCTGAAGCATAAAAGAAAACAAATAAAAAAGAATTCATGAAGGTTTGTAGAGTTTTCTATCATATTAAATAACCAGCAAAGCCCTTTAAGTTTTAAAATAAGAATACAAATATACAAATAACTTATATAATCATAGGACGTTTTCCTCTTCACTCAACATAACTACAAAAATCAATTAACTCTAGCCTCAAGATATTTGGCAAATGCATTCAAATCAGAAATAAAATGTACAATTATTAAATAAAATCTATTACATATATGAAGTTTGGGGGGAAGTCAAAGAAAGAGGAAGACATGGTAATAATGACTAGTCATTCTGTGCCAGATACTCTTTTATTCTTTTTAATTTTATTTTTATAATTTTCTTTTCACTGTTCCCTTTATAGTAGGTGGTTACATCTGTACTTTACATATGAAAGCACTAAGGTTAAAAACTTGAAAGAAACCATCCCTGAATTCTAAACATTTGAAAAAATTGAACATAATTACATGTCATAAGTTTCATGACTCTTTCCATGAATTAACTATTAAAAATCTAAAATTTGTTCCAGGCATGGTGGCACATGCTTGGAATCCCAGCATTTGGAGGCTGAGACTGGAAGATCCGGGTTCGAGGGCAGCCTCAGCTACCTAGTGAGACCCTCTGCAAGTTAGTGAGACCCTGTTTCAAAATAAAGAATAAAAAATAGGGCTGGGGGTATAGCTCAGAGGTAGAATGCCCCTGAGTTCAATCCCCAATACCGCAAAAAATAAACAAATACAATTTGTAATATATAACAAATTAATTACATGCATATGAATATATAAGATCATATATGTCTTATAGATATATAGAATTATATTATGAACAAATGTGCATATGCAAAGACTGAAGTAAAATTAAACACTGAAAAAGCAAAACACATTTACTTATTTGTGTCACTGGATATTTTGGAAAGAACTTTTCTCATGTAGTTTGATGATTTTGAACTCTGTCATTAATATGGTTAACAATGGTATTTGCTCAATAAATTATTTCCATGCTAAAAAATTATCTCATATTTTTTATTTTTTTGGTATAAACATTTTTAAAGCTTTTTATTATTCAGAATGGATTTGTTATACATTTCTTGAGTACAACAGTGTTACATATATATTTACGACATATCAATCATTGTCAGAGCACAATTAGCACCATTTCTTCGTTTTCCACGTATAGCCCACATTCTTAACATAGCCTGGTCAAGCAAACTTTCTAGAGTCATAAAGAGTCATAAAACCATAAACCTTTAGAGTCATATATTTAGGAAGTAGGAAGGTCTTTCATCTATGCATCCTAGGAGTCATATTTTTATAAACAAGTTCTTTTTTTTTTTTTTTTTTTTTTTTTTGCGGTACTCGAGATTGAACTCAGGGGCATTCTATCTCAGAGCTATACCCCCAGCCCTATTTTTTTATTTTTTTATTTTGAAACAGGATCTCCCTAAGTCGCGGAGTGCCTCACTAGGTAGCTGAGGCTGGCCGCAAACCCGGATCCTCTGGTTTTAGCCTCCCAAATGCTGGGATTACAAGCGTGCACCACCACGCCCGGCTCTGACAAGTTCTTTTTACAATGTAATAAAAACTCTATCTGCCCATTATAAACCTCTAACAAAGAAACCCCTGAGATAAATACATATCCCTTTGAACATAGATCCTCATCTTCATTTAAAGAAAATATTTTATTAGCATTATCAATATATAAATTTTATTGATTTATTATTATTTTAACATTTCCTAAGGTGATGCAAAAGGTGATTTGTGAATTCAATGTATGTGTATGTTCAAAAGTTCATCATTGGGTGTAAGCACAATATCTGAAACCTAAGAACACATTACAGGTTATAAAGGAATGTATTCAGGTCAGACATGTCAGCACATGCCTATAATCCTAGTTCTTGGGAGGCTGAGACAAGAGAGTCACAGCTTTGAGGCCAGCTTCAACAACTTAACAAACTCTCAGCAACTTAGCAAGATACTGAAGAACATGCATTGAATCTGTATAAAGGAGAAACAGAATCTGAATCTAGACACTGCTGGGTAGTAAATTCTGAGAAAAGTCAATATATGATATAGTCACTGTCCCTAGCAGTTTATAGGAATAGTCATCCAAAAATTGGGTTATCTATCTGGAACATTATTATTAGTAGGCTTCAAAAGAATTAATTACAGTACTCTAAAGCAATATAATAGAGCATAGGCAAAATGGTCCCCATGTTAATGAAAACAATTATCCAATTCTATATAATTAGACTATTTCTATCTACTGGACAATATCCCACATTAATGCTACTTTGGTGATGTGAATATAATTATTTAGAAAAAATTATATTAATAGACTATTCAAAAAGTTCCCATCTATAAAACATTCAAGCCACTTAACCTTCAATTTGCTCATCAGCCATAGGAGGGTCCTAGATTATAGATGATCTCTAATACTGTTCTATCTGCGGAAGTCCATGATTATCTAATTTCTACAGAGAAGATGACATAAGGGGCAGAGCCTACAGTTGCCAAAAATCACCAGATAGGAAGTAAGGAGGAAGACAGCAAACTTGGAAGCACACTGCAAGAAGCATGATCTCAAATCTAGTTCCACATAGAAAGATCAGGAAGCTGTGGCACCAGAAGTAAAGGAGTAATGTTTCTATTCATTCAGCCAGCAAGAGAAGAGCAAAGGAGTGAGGTTAAAAGATCAAGGTGGAGTATTACATGATTGTCTCTTAAAATGAAATCAGATTTCAGAACAAAGACAAAAAAAAAAGATAAACTAATAGTTTAATGACTTGTAAAGAAAGAAGCTTTAGAGGTTGAATAAACTAGATAACCAAGTAGCCACAGAACAATTAACTTCAAATCACAAAACAATATTCTATACTTCTTTCCTGTAAATTTTTTTCTATGAATTTATGTGAGATTGTAAGACCATAATGCACCAATAAAATGTACAAATTAAAACTTCAACAGTTACAGCTATCTTCCTCTTACTGAAGTCATTGCTACTATATAATAGAATTCTGGAAAATTATGCAAACTGTTGGTTACTTAATTATTTCTCCTTTTATTTTTCAAACTAAAGCAAATTTAAATCTTTGTTAAAAACTACCTATATATTTCTTTAAAAGAGTTTACTCCATGTGAGAATACGTGTCCTCAGAAACAGCATCTGAGGTGAGATGACAATTGATGCAATTGCCAATATACAATCAGTTCTGTTAGGAGCTTCAGTCAAATAGTAGTGAGGGAGAATGGATCCCAAAGAGAAGGAGAGTGATTACAAGGCACTACATTCTTTTTTAATATCTAAATATTTATATTTTACTATTTTTGTATCTATATTGGTGTATTATAGTCTCACATTATAACATAGTTCAAAGTGATAGTGACATACATGATTTAATATTTTTAAATGTCACTTAAATATGTTTGAAGTAAGGCATCTTATACTTTTCCTCTTTTCTGCTATCTGTGAAGGAAAAAAATACTCTACATAATTAAAAATAATGCAAAACAAAATTTAAGTCCTTTTTTTTTTCCTTACTGGGGATTGAATCCAGGGGCATTCTACCTCTGAGCTACAACTCCAGACCACTTTTAAATTTTTTTGTTTTGAAACAAGGCCTTGCTAAGTTCCTGAGGCTATCCTCAAGCCTGAAATCCTACTGTCTCAGTCTCTCAAGTACTGGGATTACTGCCACCATGCCTGATTAAGTCCTTGTTTTTAATCACATGCCCATGAGTAGGACTTTGAAATTATGGTGTTGCCTTGTCCCCGTTATTCTCTTCTTCAGTCAGATCCAGCTTGTCTCTTTCACTTCAGCAGAAATCTTAATGGCACCCCTTTCACTCTCAAAGAACAGTTCTTGTTTGAATGATAAATTATGAGATCATTCTATTTCATGTCAAAGCTGACAAATGGGTGTAACCATAAAAGCAGAACTAATTATCAGAATCCATGCCAACAAATAACACATTTGGCATCTATTTCATATAAATTTAGAGTAAAATATCATCTCTGCATAAATAGTTAACCATAAATTCATATAGTTTTTAGCAAAGACTTTGAACTATGATTTATATGTTGTAGAAAAGTCAGAGCTATACATCTGAATTGATGTCTTACGAACAGAAGATGAACAGGCAACTCCATTTGATCACAGCCTTACATACACCTTTCAATACTCAGTGCAGGTCCTTCATTGGCAGTACATTTAGATCCAATCATCTGCAATAGGAATACTAACTTTTCATAATCCATGAATCCATATATCAAACTTTATTACAGTTTATTCTTATAACAAACAAGGACAGAAGGATATAGGTGCAAGTAAGAAAGACTTCAGAAATTTCATTAGTTATCCCAAGACTCCACAAATAGGAAGTGGTAATGTGAGCAAGTCAAGGTTTGAACATACAGTCTGCTATCAAATCCACTGCTTCTTTGTTTTCTATTCTATTCAACTCTGACTGTATAAAAACCAATCATTTTAATGCTCTGAAAACTACCAGTAACCACAGTTTTTGACTGAATTTACTCACTCACACATGCTTCCACTTATTTTAAATTTCTCTTCCTTTGGTCAGTTCTGAAATCAATTAGAGAACTTAGGAGCAAGACCAAGATTGCTGAGCATCTTCCTTCCCAAGAGAGCATTAGATTTTCCATCTTTGGCTCTCTTGCAATAAATCAACTAAGGCTGGGTGTGGTAGTGCACACTTGTAATCCCAGTACTTGGGAGGCTGAGATAAGAGGATCACAAGTTAGAGGACAGCCTCAGCCAGTAGTGAGACTCTCATCAACCTAGTGACACCCTGTTTCCAAATAAGAAATAAAATCAGGCTGGGAGTGTAGCTTGAAGGTAGAAATGCCTCTGGGTTCAATCCCCAGTACCACAAAAATAAACAAACAATAGATCAACTAATTAATAACCAAAAAGTATGAGATGGCAAAATTAAATTTTAATAATTTCATAACTGAAGTGTTTTCACTGGACTAAGCTTGGACTGTATTTTTAAAGCAGGCTTAAAAGCTGGACTCTAAACAAATATTCAAAGTAGAAAGCAGAGTGGCCAGGCGTGGTGGCGCACGCTTGTAATCCCAGCATTTGGGAGGCTGAGACAGGAGAATTTGGGTTTGTGACCAGCCTCAGCTGCTTAGTGAGGCCCTCCAAAACTTAGTGGGACCCTGTTTCAAAATAAAGAATAAAAAATAGGGCTGGGACGGTAGCTTGGAGGTAGAATGCCCCCAGGTTCCATCCCCAGTACTGAAAAAAAAAAAAAAAAAAAAAAAGAAAGAAAGCAGTGTGGCTTTATCTCCATTCTATTTCTCAGTTCAACAAGAGATTTTTTATACACACAGACACACAACCTATGCTTTCACATTCTTCTGATTTCAGAGCAATATTTATAAATGCCTTTTCTTATCAGAGAAAACATATCCTTAACTTTTAAGGCAGAGTTTTCTGAAGACCATCTAAAAAATAAATAAAGTGACTGGGGGCTAGAGTATTGGTGCCTACCTATAATTCCAGCATCTCCAACTATTCAGGAAGCTGAGGCAGAAGAATCACAAGTTTGAGGCCAACTTGGACACACTCCCTCAAGATAACGTTAAAAAAAAAAAAAAAAAACTGAGAATGTAGCTCAGTGGTAGAGATGATTGCCTGGCATGCAGAGGCCCTGGGTACAATCCCCTGTATTTAAAAAAAATGTCCCAACAGGATTCCTTCATTATGGTTATAAATGGAGCCTGTCTCATTTCGGGTCTCTTTGGAAAAAGAGAAAGTTCTTGAAGCCAAACTTTCTTTCCAAGTAACTATGTTTGAAGATAGTATGCAACTAAAATATACAAAATTCTGTGAAAATATTTTTGTACTTCCATTTAATTTCATTAATTTACATAAGGAAATTCTAATTGCAATATAAAACAAGAAAGGCAAACAGGCAGAAGAAATGAAAATTATTATCTTTTTATTGTAACTTTAATGAACCTAAGATTCTGTCAAACAACATTCTGGTTTAAAACTCTTCTAACTGGAAATGGAAATCAAATAAATTGACAGTGCCACTCTCTTACTGTTAGTCCCAATGATATTTTAAAAAGTATACATGTTAAGAAATAGGAATAAAGATGTGCACTACAAAAAGTCAGTACATTTTTAGAATTAATAATTCTGATCCAATAAGTAAATTTACCCAGAAACTAAATATTGTAAGAATCCTGGTATTGTAGAATTAGTATTTTCTGAATACAAGTAGCTCACAATATTTCAAATGGTTCACATTTAAAATAGGAAATGATACTATCAACATTGGATCTCAGGAAAAGTAAAGAATGAATAACTAGAAAAAAGTTTTCTTTTTTAGATCAAAATAGGATTGACCACTATGAAACTGACCTTTCTTTCTCCAGCTAAGGCAGGAAAGGGGATTACTGGGAAGCTGCAACCTGACAATTCATAGTTATGCCAAATCATTTTGAGCTCAAATCTGATCTCTGTTTCTTTCCTCCCAGAACCAGCTCTTTTTCCGCCTATTGGGAAGTGACGTCAGCATCCATTGGGTCACCCAACCCCCCATCTGACAATGATGTTGGACTTCCTTGTTTTATTCTCACTTCTGCAGAAGGACCTACCCCATAGATATAATCTCCTCTGCCCTTTTTCTAGACAAAGTCTCCTCCCCATTTCCATTTGTGGCTGCTTTTCACAGTCCTTCTTTGGCACATACGTGGTTGAACTGGTCTCACGTAAAGTGCCAATATAAAGAACTTCTAACCCAAAGACATCTTTTAGAACAAATAATTTAGAGAATTCCCACTGGGCTCCATAAGAATCTTCCTAAATTCTAGTCTGCTCTTTTGCCACAGCCCCTATTGTAACTTTCTTCCAAATAGTTTCTTCCAAATAGAATTACTTACTACTTGAGTTTAGCCAGACTATTTTATAATTCCACAGCTTTGTCCATCTGGTGATACACTGTGATCTCAACAGATAGTCTTTCTCCTACTAGTTGCAAATTATAAAATAATTTATAAACAAGCAAACTTATAAAGTAACTTTGTTTCCCCATATTAACATTCAAAATGAAAATAATGTGATTATCATAGTTTTTGAGAAGGAATTATAATAATACGGTGTACTGAAGAATAAAAAATGGAAGGCAACTAATTTATTTGGTCTGTTTTCTTAGTATCCTTTGTCCACTCTCCTCCCCTCTCCCCGGCTCCCTTCTACTATTCTACTGGTCTCTCTCCTCATTTCATGAAGTCTCGTTTCTTGTCTATGTTCTAACTCCCACATATGAAAGAAAACATAGGACCCTTGAGTTTCTGAGACTAGCTGATTTCACATAGCATAATGTTTTCTAGTTCCATCCATTTTCCTGCAAATGACATAAATTTGTTCCTCAATATGGCTAAGGAAAGCTCCGTTATGTTTATATACCACATTTTCTTTATGTATTCATTTGATGATGGACACCTAGGTTGGTTCCACAATTTGGCTATTCTAAATTGTGCTACTATAAACATGGATATGAATGATAACTATATTATTCTAACTTTAACTCTTTTGGAAAGATACTGAGGAGTGATATAGCTGGCTCATATAGTGGTTCTACTTCTAGTCTGTTAAGGGACTTCCATACTGATTTCCAAAGTGATTGTACTAATTTATAATCCCACCAACAATTTGTGTTTATTTTCCCTCACATCCTCACCAGTATCTATGAGGACTTGTATTCTTGATTACCATTCTAACTAGGGTTAGATGGAAAGAGAGCAAATAATATTATGCCCATATATGAAAGTATCACCAATAACTTTACTATTTTGTACTGGGAGGGAGGAGAGGGATAATGGGATGGGGTTAGAAGGGAACCACATCAAGATATGTTATAAGCATACAGGAGTATATCATTTTGAATCTTACTGTGGTTGTATAATTAAATTGTGCCAATAAAAGTCAAACAATAAATAAATTATACCCTTGCCACTAATTTGATTATTGACTCGAAATGCCCCACATCCATAATCATGCTCTTGTTAATATCATCACAATTATTTGACTTAATAAATATTTAAACTATTAGAAAAAAATGGCAAAACTAACATGACTTTCTAATCACTAAAGGTTAATCATGGAATACTTGAAAAAAGAAACAGAGGTAGCTTTCCAATATTTCATTTCTTATATTCACAATATATTTTAGAGTTCAATGAGTATATTTATATACATAATAGATTTTCATCCTCAAAGTGGTCCAACTGAGATAGAAGCTATTGTTACTACTATAATTTAAACTGATAATCTAAGTTTTTGAAGTCAAATATAGGCTTAGAATAATCAATGTAATATTTTACAAGTATCAATGGTCTTCCCATTACTGTGCTAGTCCTTGAAATTCAAAGAACAATAAATATAGACTCTGCCTTTCCCAACATGAGTCTCCCTCTGGCATCCTAGTATGATTTTTTTCTTTTCTTTGTTTACATAGAGAAGTTTGTATTAAGAGATACAGCATCAAAAATGAAAGATAAACACTTTACCAAGGGGCAGATTTGGGGTACTCTATCAGCTTCTACTATTTGACCTTGACATCTGCCCTGCTAATTCCTCAGGTTAAAAACCTGGCTAACCTCAGGCTGTAAAAGTCCATATTTTCTGACTCTAAGCTTTGGAAACTTTTTACAGATGTCATTCTTTCCTCTTCCCTATCTCACTTGAAGACATTAGAACACTGCCTATACCAAAAGAGAATAAAGGTTCAAAGACATAATCCTAAATGGCAAAGAAAGCAGCTTGCTTGCTTACTGAATCCATCAGAGAGATCGCCATCCTTGAACAAAGACTTCTAAATTATTCTTGAATTTTTCATTTACTGAACTTGGCACACTGTATTTCTGTTCCGTCCAAAGAAGACTGGACCCTAACTCACCCTATGTGGTGGATGGTCCTAAAAGGAAAAGCTCATTCTGTGACCAAGATGGAACTGCACTGAACTGGTAGATTTCTCTGTGAGTGGAGGCAATGACAGATATATGATTATTTATTTCCCAAAAAGGATAAAAATAGAATCAACACATACCTCTCCTTGATCAAATTACTTTCCCTTCTTTCCTCTTTCTTCCCTCATTAATCACTGACCAAGTTTTTTTGTTTGTTTTGTTTTTGTTTTTATCATTGCCATGTGTTCTACAGATTCTTTTAAGACGCAATATCCAAATTCTTCCTCCTGGTCTAGAATGCAGCATCAGCCAGAGACCAAATGGGAATATAAAATATTTGTAGATGCTCAGTACATAATGTATATTGATAGGAATGTCAATCCAACACAGTTTATACACAATTACCTAAAGTGCTAAGAAGTGTCACTGAAATCTATATTTTCCTTTAAAAAAAAAAAAAGACCACAGACATGCCATAGGGGATTGAGTTAATCATCGGGACCTGGTTGGCAATGGCATTACCCTGAGGAGCGTTCATTTTCCGATAATAATATCCCTCATTCTACTCTAAGTATTTGTCATTCGGCATGTTCCTCTTTGGTAGCCTTGAACCTTCATTCATCATAGGAGCTCAGCAGCCAAGAGCAAACTCTATCTTCAGAATCTGGGCAATATTTTGAGGAAATAAAATTGTTTGTTCTAAGCAAGACTGTGCATATGATCATTCAGGGGCTGATTTTCCGGTTTGTGGATTATCTAAAACCCTTTACTCCTTCTCCTTGCTTTTGGCCATTTCACTGCTCATTAGAATTGCCACTGAAGAGTGGACAGTAAACATAAAAAAAGAAAAAGAATCAAAGATGCTTTGTTATTTACTGTTTATCAACCACAATGAAAACTCTTGTGGAGAAAAATATTGGTCAGTTAGTTTTTGAATTATCTGCTATTGTCAGTTTTTAGTATTTATCCTATACTCCTACATAATATATCCTATATTCTATACCCCTACATAATTAAAGGTAGGTATAAATATATTTTCCTAGTAATACTATGCTACTTGTAAAGGAACATCATTTTACTTTTTCTGTAAGGTAGTGTTTCCACTTTGCTAGAATACAGAAGAAATAACAGATTAATAATATGAAAGAGTTGTGTATTACTTCAAAAATGAGAGAAAAAATGAAATTTAATTTATATATATATGTACATATATCTCCAAGAGACCATACTTAAGCAATATCTTATATGTTATATATGGCATCAAATTTAGAAAAAAAGTCTTATTAGTTTTATTAGTTACAAAGTAACTAGATCTTAAAGCCTCCTCTTACATTACTTGATTTTGTAGCATAACTAATGATATCTATAGTGGAAAAAAACCAAACATGGTAATAGAGGCAAATGGTGCACACTCTCCCTTAGTTTTGACTTTGACATGATTATATTGAGTTTGTTGTCTATAATTATATTGAGGTGAATGTTTAACCATCAGAAAGCTAAGTAAAAAATAGGTATATTATAAATAAAGACCATCTATAAAGGATGCACTCATCATCCAATCTCTAAAGTTTTATTTCTGAAACATATGTTTGCTTTATGATACCTTCAAGGTACCATAACATGACAATTATTATTTTATCACACACTCAGTGGCTAGTAGGCCACATTTATTTTGCTGGGAGTCCTAATTTCCTCTACTTTTGATTCCATAAAATTAAAATAGTTTCTCAGAAAATATTTACCTGAAATCTCTTAAAGGATAAGAAACAAGTCTTAGGTGAATACTTAGTGTAGGCATAATTGGTCTCAATAAACACTGCTGTCCCCCCACCACCACCACCAAATGTTACATGTTATGGTTTACATTTGACCTTGAAACTATATGTTCTGCAAATTGAATATGAGGATGTAGATCATGATTCCTCAGTTGGACAATAATGAATTATGTAAAATATCTGAAACTCACCATGACTTCACTGCCAAGGAACAGAAGAGCAATTCACTTAAGACTGGTCTTGGATATTATCCACAGGGACAATGGTGAGAACAAAATGGCTCTCACATAGGCTATACCCATTTTGGACTCTGCTGAGAATTGCTAGTGTTTCTAAAAAGAAAACTCAAAGGTCACTTATTATTACTATTCACAGAAGTACCAAAGAAGATCTGGACTCTGACTAGCAAGATAGCAATTGCCACTACACCATGAACAAAATTTTATATGTTGTTAGATTATTGAGATTATCATTAGGAAGAATGAGCCTTATATATTTTAATTAACTTTACATGCAACAGAACAATAGGACTGATTCTCTTGTCTCACTTTATCTCCTAATATATTATCTGGTTTTTGGCTTTGAGATAATATGTCATTCTAAAATGTGCTGCTGGTGGGGCATGACACTATCATGATGTTGAGATTAAGCATAAAAATACTTCTTCAATTTTTAGATGCTCATTCCAACTAAATTTGGATTTCAGTTTGTTTAGCAATTCCTTTAAATGATTATACCTTCCCATTCTAGGGAGTTATGGATAAATAAGTTGAAAATATCTTTAATGCTCTGCATTTCATTAATTATGTTCCTCAGCTTCACCATAACACAGTTGGCTTGTGTGCATGTGTGTGTGTGTCTGTGTGAGTCATTGCTGATCCTAAACCACAAGACTCCTATGCCCTTACTGTTCATGTATTCCATGTTTACAAATCAATTAATAGATGTAACCAAGTAAAAACAAGCAGGTAGCATTCATACTATATTGTTGCCATAAGAAAACATGTTTTTATATAGAAGATAACACTGGAAATGACAAGGAACACAGAAAAACATAAATTACCCACTAGGAACATTCTATTTTACTAGAGATATTCAGTGTAATATAAGAAACTTCTGTGTATATTAATAGACCAATGAAAGAAGATGAAGATTGTTTTTTTTTTTTTTTTTTTTTTTTTTTTTTGCGGTACTGGGGATTGAACTCGGGGGCATTCTACCTCCGAGCTATACCCTCAGCCCTATTTTTTTTTTTATTCTTTATTTTGAAACCGAGTCTTACTAAGTTGCAGAGTGCCTCACTAGGTAGCTGAGGCTGGCCGCTAATCCGGATCCTCCGGTCTCAGCCTCCCGAATGCCGGGATTACAAGCGTGCGCCGCCACGCCCGGCTTGAAGATTCATTTTCAAATGGCTGAATTCTGATATTAGAAATTTTAGAACATTTTCTTTTCTTATTTTTACAAAGAGAAGTGAAAGATCCATAAAATCATTTTATTTTCATATTTAAATGTCAGTGGAAATTAACATAATATGAATTTCTTTCATCTATTTAATTTATATGCTGCAATAATAAACATTGCCATGTATAACTATATTCTTTAAAAAAATGTTTAAAAAAATGTTTCTAATATATATTTTAAGAAAGTCACATGAATGACAGCATTTACTTGGAGGAAACCTACAAACAATTTAAATGTGTCTATCACTCAATAAGAGGGTGCTATGTAATTTTAATACCATTTATCAGATAGGAATGTTGTGTATTACCAAGAAATGAAGTATTTATTTCATTTGTATTGTTTATCAGTACACCTTACCATGTAATCCACTCATAGTTTCAGGTAAGGAATTCCCTTCAAAATTGAGTAATCTGGGAAACTAAATGAAGGAAAAATGCAGAATAATTAATAGAGTATGTTTCAGAGAACACATGTAGGCTTCTCTCTCCAGGTAATTCTAGCAACCTTGACATAGTACTGCTTGATCTGCTATTACAGTTACCAAAAAAAAAAAGTGAGAATACTAATGCCAATTTCAATATCTTGTATATGGAAAGGGGAGTGGGACGGAGCCAGGAGAAAGCTCACCAAGCACTGTGTGTATATATGTCAATATTATAATGAATTATATTATCATGTGAGACTATTTTCCTTTTTTCTTGTTTGAAGTACTAGGGATTGAACTCAGGGGCCTTCTACCTCTGAGCTATATCCCAAGCCCCATTTTACTCTTTTTTATTTTGAAACAGGGTCTCACTCAGTAGCTGAGGCTGACTTTGAACCTTCAATTCTCCTGTCTCAGCCTTCCAAGTACTAGGATAACAAGTGTGTGCCACTATGACTGGCTATGATGTGAGACTATAATGCAACCAATAAAATTCCAAAAATGAAAAAAAAATATGTTTCTTTGCTATTCGAACACTAGCTATCCAAACTCAAGGAATCAAATAAGTATTTTATTTTTAAATCTTCTTACTAAAGTGTCTTTTATAATTGTATCTTTTAAAATTGCCATTTATAACCCAACTCCCATATTAAAAAGTAATCCCCTTTTAATATATATTTGCCACCATAACCACTCCCTTATTCTTCATTATGGCAAAACTAATAGTGTTCTTTTTCCAGTTAATCTTTGAATCCTCTCTGATCATTATTTTGTCACTTCTAGCTTACAAAGAGAGAGAGAGAGAAACAAAAAATAAAACAAAACAAAAAATTTTTGTCAAAGGCATCTTTGTCCTCAACATTTTCAAATCAAGTGATGGAGTCTCAATTTGCATACATATACTTTGAGAGTTTCTTACTTCCTCTTTCCTGAAGTATTTCTTTCACTTTCTCCTCTCTCTCCTCCTAGGTCCCTTTAATTTCCCTGATCTCCATGTTTGCAATGTCCATGTCTTGGAGCTCTTCTGTCCCCATACTTCTTCCTTTTCATTGCTTAAAGACCATATTTACAATGAGGAATTTCAAACATAGAGCTCAATTCCCAAATTCACCCTTAAATTAAAGACTCATGTAATCAACTTCCAATTATAATTCTCAAATTTAATGTCTAGTATAAATATAAAACAACAAATACAATTTATTTCTACATAAAACTTTCTCATTTTCCTGTATACCCACTTCGAGTAAATAGTAACACATTCTACCCACTTGTTCAAGTAAAATGTCTTCAAAGCCGGTTTACTTCCTGTATATTTCTCCTACTTGACAAATCTATGATAAAATCCTGTTTCTTCCATTTTCAAATTACATACACCATCTAACAATAGTTTTTCTGTTTCGCCCACCAACTTAATTCATTACTGTCAGCCTAGATTTCTACTCTATGTAGTCCACTCAACAGAGAATGTAACCTTTCTAAAATATAAGCCATTTCATACTCTGCACTTGATCTTGTCATATATACCTAAAAGATCTAGATCCTTAACCATGACCTGTAAGTCCCTACAGGATCTGCCCTAGTTGTCGGTGAGACCTCATTTATTTCCACTTCCTGCTTTGCTCATTAAACTATACTCAAATTAGCTTTCAGAATGTCCCTTAAACAAATTAAGCAGATTCCTTAGTGTCCTATCTCATGCCCATTGCCCTTCAAATGCCCTCTGCCTAAATTTCTTCATCAGATATGCACATGGCTCACTTTCTTTCTCAGAACCAAGTTGCTTCTCTGATGATCACCATCTCAGAGAGATGACTCTGATCACTCCACCAGACTCAAAGTTGCATTCCTCATCACTCATAAGTCACTCATTTTTCTTCATAGCATTTATCATAACTTAACATTATGTTATGTATTTTCTAGTTTATCTAATGATATTTTCAAGGAGAACAATAGCTTCTTTAATGTATAGCCTGCTTATTCAACATTTTAATTCTAAGAACGAAAAGTAGTAAGAGTAGTTTCAGAATAAACTTTTATGAAATGAAAGAACATTTTCCCAATGCAAATACATTGAATGTTGGTAAGAACTGATAGCAGGAAAATGTAGAGCAAAACCCAGTGCATTGAATAATTTTGAACTGATTGTTTCTTTACATTTTTTATTGCTATCAAGTTTATGGTAATATTCCTGGTGTACTTCCAGTTTTTAAAGACTACCGACTAGTAGAGAAGATGGTAATTAGAACATAAGACTATTCATCCCTCCAAGTAGCCTTAATGAGCACTACTTCCTGGTATTTTGTAAGAGTAACTGTATGTAACATTTTAGTGTTATGTTATACAAATGAAAATAATATCCAAAAGCAAATAAATCAAACCCTCTCAAATTGATACTGGAAATATTTAGCATATCTGATGAATAAATATATTATGCACAATTCTTTTTTGCAGCAAAAAGCATCTTCATTCTACAAAGGGCCCCTAAATTGAGTGATACAATTTTATGTTCTTTATGTTTTCCTTTATTTTCTTTTGTAAATGTTCATTCTAAACCTAGGTATTGCATTTAGCTACAATTAACAAATTTGACTGTACCTCTTCTCCCATGTCCATTCTGATAGTTCCAATATAGAAAATTTTCTTCCTTTTGGTTCATATCACTTTAGAGCTTAGAAGAATATTAGTCTAAAATTTTATTTTAGGATTAATAAAAATGAGACTAAAGAAATTAAGTAACTTTCTAATATTGCTCAATTAGCTATTAATAAAATTGAAATTTAGTTTCAAACTTCCAGATTCAAATCCAGAACACATTTTTATTAAAACCTAATGTCCTCCTATGTTTTTTACATTCATCCAAAGTTTGTGTCCATCCCAAAGGTAAAAATTATTCAATGTAAATGACTGAAATCCACAGATATCTTTGGTAATTAATCCCAGAATTACTTTAGTATTTTTCTTTACTCTTTAGACATCCATCAGACTACTTAATTTTACTGTATCTTATAATACATTATTTCCTCTAATGGCTATTAATTAATATTGGCATAGGACAGTCTAACATAATAAGATGTTTATTCATTTAACCTAGTGTTGCATTCTCCAATTAGCATGATTTTGCTAATGCTCAGACTAAATTATCAAATTGAAAGTTGACCTAAATTTCATCCTCCATTATTCTTACAATGAGAAAATAATGCTATAAGAAAAGCTGTGCTTCTTAAAAACAAAACAAAATACTCTAAAGAAAAAACAAAATTACTGAGAATAAACACTGGTTTTACATGGTCAAACAAACTCTATGGTTGTGGTAGTGGGATGTGAATGGGTATCTATTGAGGGGATGGATACAAACCTAAAACTGAATATTAACCAGGCAAAAATTATATGAAGACATATATAATCATTCACAGAACTCAGTATTTGACAGTATGTTTAGCTATATCTGTATTTGTGTCCATATAATTGTCTAATTTAAACTCAATTTATGCATGTTTCAAGTCACAAACATCAATCAATTTGGAACCTCAGCTGTCCCATAAATAAGCAGAACCACCAACTGCCTTACAAACTGTTTCCTTCACTAATGTTGGTTTAAACCAACACTATTAAATATGCTTGCATCCTACCTGGTGTCTTGGTTTTATTTTCACAGAGAATAAATATTAGTTTACTAACATATTTCTGTTTCATTTTAAATTTGTGTGGAAAATTACATCACTAGACATAGCAATCTAATCTATCTAGAGACTATCAGGTGTTGATATGTTCTGAAATAAAAAAAGGATAATATATACTGGTTTGAGGATACAAACCACCTGTATCTTATAGCATCACAAACCTCACTAAATGGTATTTTTGTCTGAGAATTTAAAAAATACTTCATATGTTTTTCAAGTAGAACAACAAAGGTACAGCTCAGAATGCAGTGACACCTAATGGTAAAGATATCTTTATAGACAATAAGTGTATTTTGTAATAAACACTGTATTTATTTATGGCATCACTACACATTGCTGCTCACCAATATGTTGTCTATAATCTGAAATACAATGATGATCCAATAGAAATGAGAATGCCTGGTGTAACTTTTAAAAAACAAAGTCATCTTTGCAGATAAAATTACTGTACTATATTGTTTCAGAATTACCCTATTCATTAAGATAAACTTGTAGTGTGATAAAATAAGCCTTAGCGATCAGAATTGAATAAAATGTTTCCTTCCATTGTCTCTAAATAATTCAACTGGTTCCTATTTAGGGGTAAGTCAAAAGTTAACCACTTTGATATTTATTCATATTTGAATTAAAATGTGTAGGACATATTTAGTAGATGTACATGTCACCTGGAATAGAAAGCCAAGGTCCTTAGGGAAGTGCTTATTAGTTGTATGAACTTGATACCTTTGTTTAACAGCAACATTATCTAGCTTAATGCACACCTGAATGTGCTTCAAATAACTATTAATGATATAGAAAAGACTAATGTTTAAGAATATGCCTTAATAGTTTCTAAGTTTATACTTTATCCAGAGCTTAAGGAGTAAACAACTACTACAAGCAGCAAAAGAATAAAATAAAATTTTAAAAAAGCCATTGGCATGTCCAGTGCAGTGTTCCCGATGACTCCTGAGGGTTCTCAGGAACCAGTGCAAATCATTTATAAAGTTGAAAAGGAAACATCTAGGTAGAAGACACAGAATACCTTTTGAGAATATTTTTACATTTTATATTTGATAAAATAGGCCTCCACTCAAAAATAAGAAAAATCGATGCTTTAAATTTACCATCTATTACTGTTTTTAACATGTTGACACATTTATTCACCCAATTTTCCACTTTAATTTGGACATTCTCATGATGAAAAGATTTGGTGAAATGTCTCAGGCTTCTCAAATACTCTGTGAATTGCCTTAGACTTCTCATAATATCAGAGTTAATGATAATGATCTCAGAACCACTTATGAGAAAATCATGAATAAATGTTTCTTTTCTACTCCCTGTTGACATAAGGTATTTTACCATGACTGATAACAACCAAACTATGCTAGGGATTTGTGTAATATATGAATGAGTACAGTACTTGAATGTCCCCTTGTAGAGATATATAACGGAGTATAGCTGATTTACAATCATTCTGTGAACATAGGAACCAGATAAAGAAATGGGCATATATTAAACTGTTAAAACATGAGATCCTCCATGCTAGATAGGAAGGAAAACACAAACTGTGCAGTTGACTGGAAATGCCACCTAATCCCTGCTTAATTAAAGCAGTACTCTAAACTCCTGTTGTGTTTAGGGAGTAAAGAGTGTGGGACGACTGATGTATGAAGAAAATAGCAGTCAGCGTGGCTAATCTCAAAGACTTGGGAGCTTTCTAGCTACATAAATCAGAGCGACTTCTGAATAGCCTCATAAAACACCGTATCATTGCCATTCCACTCACGACTTTTTGGTTCTTCCTACAGCATGCAGATCATTAGGAAACTTCTAAGCAATCAAGTAATGTGGGTCTGATGAAATTACTCAATCAATGCACAGGCTCAAAGTAGAAGCATAATTCAAAACTGCATAGTTTTTATATGTCTGAAGACCTTTCTTTTACCAGAGCAAAGAAGATCACAATGGAGGCAATTCATTTCAAAACACTATTTATATGTGTATGTTTGTGTGTGCATATGCATTGAGCAAGCATATGTAACTATTAAATATCTCTAAAATATGATTTAAGGGAGATTAAAAGTAATTACAATATCATGCATTTTGAGTGATATAATTTTCATTTCAGTCATTATGTTTTAACCATTAAATCACATCATTATAGTGAAGTAATGTGTTTACTAAAATATTAGAACTTAAAATATGTAATTTACTTTATTGAACTACCTGCATGAAGTAAAAGCAAAGAGAAAGACAAAAGGAAGGTGAGAATTTTCATACCTATAATCTGGTTCAATACCAAAAGGATTCAGTATTTAAGTAACCTTTTAGAGCAGTGTCTTTTTATCTTTCCAGATTGCCTAAACTATCTCTTGCAGATACTTTCTGCTTGAACACATCACATTAGGCTGGGGCTGGGAAAGCCTTCATTTCTGTATATCTCCTTCAATATCTAGAGTTGAAATATTTCCTTTCCCTACAGTCCCATCACATTCATCCTTTTAGTCCTAAACTAATACATTTCCCCATAATCATATTTCATACCTTAAATATTTAAATTAAATCAATCACCTCCTAAAGAAAATTCTCTTTTCCTATTCAACTAAGAAAGGAAATTAATCCAATGCATGCTAACTGTTGGCTTACAATTTTAGTATGGGCATTCAGGTTTGAATTTATCATACTTTTGCTGATAGTGGAGGTAGGTAGAGGAAGGCAAGGTGTTTAGCCTCTGAGGCACACACAAATGAGCCATCTTTAGGATGTTATAAAAGATATGACGCTTTTGAAACAATCTGTTGGCTTCATTGCAATATTAGATAGCCTATAATAAATAATCTCTCTTGTCTAACATACTAATTGCATTCAAATCAAATTAATTGAGAAGTAACTATTTCTTTTAGTAGGATATGCACAGTTAATTTTACAACTAGATTTTGAAAGAAATCTGTACATTATACACAGTTACTTTTTGGATCTGGTTATAAATAATCCATGTCTCACTGACAGATAACAGTATGCAAAGGAAAAATAGCAATGTTTGTGTTCTATTTTGAAACAAATGGCCAGACTATGTTGCAAAATAGTATACTTCTAGCAAAGGATAACAAGAGCTGTAGGTGTTTGTAAATAAATGTATTTCTCGTGTAAACTACAGAATAAGCAATAAAACACGCCTTTATCTACTAGCTTTTCCTTCTGAGGGATGAAAAGCATAAGTCAGAAACCCTTAATCATAAGATGAATATAAAGGTATGATGATTATATACCTGCATCTCCGCTCCAGTCACTTAGGACACATTTAAATATATGTCCTTACCTTAAAAGGAGCATAGTTCATTTCTGAACTCTTATCAAAACATTACTGACCTCCTCAATGAGATCATAATTTCTCCCTGAAAAGTTCTGAATCCACCGGCACTGTTAGCCCCCAGGCCAAACGGGTTCCAGCAGGTAAGCTATCTAATGCTTAATTTACTTAATGCACAAGCACAAGGCTTTCTGAATCCTGACCTCATTACCCCTTGCACAGAGACATACAGTTCCACTGACATAAATGACAGAGAATGGCAGACATGTTTACAAAGATAGCCTCTGAGACCAAGAGAGGGAGCCCCCTGGAGCTGAGGATCTGGTCGCTGTGGGCACGCACACGCACACCAGACAGGAGCCCCTTGGATGGGGTGGTACTACCGCCAGCCACCTGCAGCAGGTTCCCCACGCACGCGCGCGTGTGTGTGTGTGGGTGTGTGTGTGACCGCAGCTGAGGGGCAGGGGCACAGAAAGGGGAGATGCTGTGACCCATCTGTCTCCTCGATTTGCACAACACTACTAAGCCTGGTGGATAGATAAAAGTCCTGTGCCCAGAAAAAATTCCCCACGAGGGGCCTCACTGCAGCCCAGCAAAGGAACCTTGCTTGCCCGGGGAGGCGAATTTCCGAAAAGGAAATCGTCGCATTAACGCAGAAAAGGCAGCAAGAGCAGGTCTCTGCTCAGCTCACACGGATTAGCAAGTGAGAAGAGTTGGAGCCTGATGCTGCGAGCGCCGTGCATGATAATGACGCGCAGCCCCCAACCGCCCCCGCCGCGGGTCGTCCCGGCCCGTCTGGTTGCCAATAGGTGGGGCCACGAGCTTCGGAGCTACCCCGACAATCCTTCCCAGAGTCAGACCGGCCAGCCTGCGCCCCGGCGCCTTTGCTCCCCGCCTTGCTCAGCAACTCGGAGTTGCCTGCGGGGTGAGCGAGGCGAGGCGGGTGTGGACCAGCAGCCCACCAGAGCAGCCCGCAAGCTCTTGCTCCCGACGGTCCCCAAAGCGCCCAGGGGCCAGTTTGGCCGCCGCGCCAGGCCCGGGAGAGTGTGCCAGGCGCAGGGCTCCGCGTCCTCGACTGCACTGCCGCCACCCCTCCCGCCACCGCCTCGGCGACTCCGCGCGGAGACCGCAAAGCCCGGAGGAGAGGGAGGCTGGGGGCGCGCCAGGCACCCCATCACCATCGCTCTATGCTGCGGCGAACTCAGGCTCACGTTGCAAAACCACCTGTTCGATCCGAAGGGAGCTCCCTTCATCCCCACCCCGGTTCTTCTTGCCTCGCAGGTGACACCTCCTGTACCCCCCTCCCCCTCCAAAAATAAAATACAGATAGATATATATTTTTAATGGAGTAAATGTACATCCGGGAAAAATATGGAAGGTAGAGTCAATTAAACTTCCTTTCCTGACACACTTAGAACCCCCGCGCTCCCCAGCACACACACACTGAGGTCAGTTCGAGACCCCCACGCGTTCAGCCCACGCTCCACGATCCGCCGCGAAACAACAGCCCAAGTCACGGCTCAGCATCCACATCCTTCCAGAAAACTGAACAAGTGTGAGAGAAGGGTAACGGGCAGGGGCAAGGAACTGAAGCCACCTCCAAGCAGCCACCCAGAGGGCGGAGAGGGGGAAGCAGAGGGGAAACACCTGCGAACCGAAACGGTAAAAGTAGCCACGAGCAGCACCAGCCCTTCCTTACCGATATGAATGATCGAATCCGCATTCGCTGAGTCCCAGGTTCGAGACCAACAGACGGACAGAACCAAGAGCAAGGGGAAAACTTCCATCTCCTCCTCTGCCGATTTTCTTCGAGGATAGATTTTCTTCCAGTGTATATATATATTTAAAAAGAAAAAGAAAAAAAAAAAAACAGTCCAAAGAGTTTGGGGTCACGACAGAGTTTAGTGCAGCTTTTCCTTTTCACTAAATCCCCTTTGCCAGAGCGAAGCCTTTTATCATCGCCGAGGAAGGCAGAGAGAATGAGAGAAAGATCCCAGCCCAAGGAAACCTCCTTCGCGAAGCCGTGTCACTTGGAGGGGAATTTTGGCATCGCCAGAGTTGTTTGCAGTTTGGCTTTTAAAAAATGTATCCAGTCTCGGTTGCTCTCTCGGGCAGGGGGAGAGGCTGGAGCTCAAACCATCCCCATCGCTGCGCGGGGGCCGCGGTCTCCGTCCCAGCTTCGCCGCAACTTCCAACAGCCCCCTCGCGCCGGATGTGCCCCCTCCCGCCCCCTCCCCCAACCAAAAAGCCCCCCCACCCCGCCCCTGTGGCCCGCAGAGAATCACTTGTCTTCGCTGCCAAAATCTAAGTGGGAAGGGAAGATTAGGAGATTCCAAGCGGAGCAGCCAGATTCCAGCAGGGAGGGGAAAAAAGCCCTCTCCAAGAGGGGTAGAAAAAGTGAACTTCAAGGTAATGCAGATAGTAATGCAGAGAAAATTCCCTTTCTGCGCGAGGCGGGGAGCGGAGCTAGGCGAGGCGGGCCCGGGGAGCCGGCTCGCTCGGGCACGGTGGCGGGGGAGTTGCGCCAGGCGCGAGCAGCCGGGCCAGGCCGGCCGAGGGAAGCCGCCGCGGGCTGCAGGATGCTTTTGAAGCGGTTCGCCTGGCGGGATGCAGGAAGCAGGGAGCGAGCCTGGCAGCTTCAGCACCAGCCCCACGTTGCCTAGAAATGGATCACCTAGGAGAAGGAGCGAGCCCGCGAGAGAGCGGTGCTGTCAGGCGGAGAGAGGGGGAAACCGAGAGAGGAAGAGCTTCTCTCTAATAACCACCTCCTCCCCCTATCTGCAATACAAGGGAGAAACAAAATAGTGCTCTCATTTCCCTTGGAATCTTCAACTAGGACTGAGAAAAAGGCAGGACTCTAAGAGAAAAGACGTCGAAGCCTTTTATTTTTTTCCCCCTTTTACAAGGTTAAATGCAACCTTAAAAAAAAAGCCACCCCACTTATTTAACCTTGCTATTCTCCAACAGGTATCAGACTTTTTGAATCTTTGCCTTGAATTAGATTGGTTGAAAACAAATTAGGGACACCTGGTCACTTAGGGAAAAAGAGACCTAGAAAGCTTTTAATGAGATTTCAATTATAAAGTTATAAAAAGGAGAGAACGTGCTAATTACGTTTTTACAGTGATTTTTTTTTTGTGGTCTCCAGTGTATATTTTTAAGGCAATCAGGATACAGAAAAAAAAATCTGAAATCCTTTCTGTATATAGACTTCTATCAGAATACAGAAGATCTTGAAATTTAAGATAGAATAATTAAATAAAACAGAAACAAATGTTTCGGTGAAACATGTGGTCAAAATATTGCTTTGAGTAACCTTTGCAGGTAATTTCAGAATGGGGAAGTTGGTTGTCTTCCACAGGAACAGCTAAGTACTGAATGACAGGCTCCTAGTCTCCAGTACAAAGATTTTCTGCAAGCTTATTCCTTATCAAAAGATCATGATCACTGCAACTGTCTTTCTTAGAATTATGGAATTATAACACTCTGACCTTATTGTAGGCTGGAGATTTGTTAGTACAACTGAATGACTAGTTGAGATTTTAAGGGTCCTGATTTTGTTTCAGTTATAATCCTTTGGGAATGTTATGTTGTATGTATGAATGTCAAACTCATCTACCTTTCAGAGCCCTCTTTTATTTTTTGAGTTTGTCATAACTCTTTTTTTATTTTTTTGCTTATTCTTTCACTTGAAGCATTGTCTAGCTTGGTGAATCAGGTCATTATTTTCTCCAAATAGAATTGTGCATTCTCCTTTCTGCAAAATACCCTTTCATTCATCTCATATGTTTTCCTGAATATTCTAGACAATGTTGGGCTGTTCTGTTGTTACTTATGTTAGCAGTTCTTGGAAGGTACATATTCACCCTCCCAACCACTTTTCTTCATCACCTCAAGGTTAGTAATCCAAGCTTTGCCCATTGAGTAGTGTCCAATCCTTTAATCTGGTCTAAATCCATCCATCTTTGATATCATGGAACACTCTACATTTGTATTAGAGTTAAACAGGACTACTTTGGAATTGTACAATCAATGCTTTGAGAGTGAAAACCATAGCTTGTGCATATTTTATTCTGTGTAGCACTTGATAGTGGTGAGGGTTGGGGGGTTACTAGAGATCTAATCCAGGAACATTCTAACTCTGAGCTATGTCCACATCCTTTTTATTTATTTATTTATTTTTAATTTTTTGAAACAGGATCTCACTAAATACATGAGGATTTCACTAAGTTGCTGAGGCTGCCCTCAAACCTGTGATTCTCTTGTCTCAGCCTCCAAGGTCCTGGGGTTACATGTGTGTCACCATGCCCAGCTTCAGTGAAGCATTTTACATGGATTTTGCTGACATGGATTTTATTTTCCTGCTGAATCTAGCAAAACCAAGAACTGATTCTGTTTTATTCACTCAATTTTGATCATTCCTTTATCTTCTTTTGTCACATTAGTAAACATGTACTCAGTATTGACTACATTTGTGTTGCTATTGATGTCATTTTACTGTTTAAAGAATTCTAATGTACTTTCATGGATTATACTTTGATGATACAAATAAGGAATTGAAAGAATGGATGTACCTACCCCCAGCTTACTTCCATCATATTATTCACTGGGCATTTTAGCTACTGATTAATCACCTATCATCCTATCAAGAAAAATGTGAAATAACCATTTCACATGGAAAGAACACTATAATATTGTAGAATTAGAGAGCTAGATGGAACTTCAAAACAAAAGCAGGCTCAATCCTGACTTGATAAATGATATTCCTGGAGATATATATATCTCTATCTATCTATCTATCTATCTATCTATCTATATATATATATAGATAGATATAGATATAGATATACTCATTCTCTCTCCTCTCTTGAAAATCTATTTTTATGCACTATAAGCAAGGCATTTTCATTATTCCCAAATCCTCCAGTTTATTTAGTGTTTATCCATCATAACTTCCCTTTGGAATAACCTTGAAAGCTTTTCAAAGAGATCACCATGAGCTAATTTTGAGAAACTCTAAGGTCATAGACCTGACCTATAAGGCACCTATTCTCAAACCTAAGTAGAGAAGGGGAAACTTAGAGAGGAAGATCTTCTCTCTAATAACCACCTCCTCCTCCTCCTATCTCCAAAACAAGGGAGAAACAAAATAGTGCTCTCATTTCCCTTGGAATCTTCAACCAGGACTGACTGAGAAAAAGGCAAGACCCTAAGAGAAAAGACATCGAAGCCTTATATTTTTCTCCCTCTTTTATAAGGTTAAATGCAACCTAAAAAAGCCATCCCACTTATTTACACTTGCTGTTCTCCAACAAGTATTAGATTCTAGTATTCAGAATCTAATATTCAGCTATAGTTAGTTAAGAGTCATTGTTCTAATTCTAAAACATTTAAAGGAATCTGGGTGATATCACACACACACACACACACACACACACACACACACATACACACACACAAAACAAAGGTATAGTGATTACACCTGTCAAATCAAGGGGAACATACCTGTAATCACAGTATTTGGGAGGCTGAGACAGGAGAATCTCAGGTTCAAAGCCAGTCTCAGCAACTTAATGAAGCTCTCATCAACTTAGTGAGATTCTGTTTCCAAATAAAAACTGAAATAGGTCTGGGAATGTATTCATGAGGTAAAAAGCCCCTGGGTTCCATCCCCAGTAACACACACACACACACACACACACACACACACACACACACACACAAAGACACACACACACGCGGAGGTACTTGAAGTATGAGTTGAAGATTTCCAAACAAAAACAAGAAAGTTATTGCAAACTTTAGATGTAACATTGCCTTTTTGACTTCCAATTTAATGATAACAGTCTTTCAGTATCCAAATATTTTTATATCCAATGAGTCCTAATTAATGATGTCTTATATAACATGCATTTAAACACATTTAAGTCGATATATTAACTATGTTTTCTAATATTTTCTAAAATTGCATATTATGATGTAATTTTAATTAGCTGAAAACAAAGATTTGTAATGTGTAAGATAAATGTTAGATTCCAGAAGAAAAAAGAAAATAACACATTCACTGTTTGCATTTTTAAATAGGTTTTTTAATTAGGGCTATCTATTGGTCTCATTAAGACTGCTTATCTTTAATTCAAAGATTGTCATTTGGAAATGGTCGATGAATCTGGCCCATTTCGATGAAATTCACACCTTGTGAAAATAGGCTTCATTCTCTAAAGTTTTATAGCAAATTATTAACTTTTGGGATTAAGAATGAAAGTGAGCTATGACTTATGAATTTATATTCCAAAGTGGAGAATGCCATTTAATTCAGGTATAAGTTGTGGTAGGAACATCAATAATATGAATAAATGGTAGATGATCTGAATAGCTTTAAGATGTAAGGTATAATAGGTGTTTTTTCATAGAAAAACAGAATTTCAGAAAAATATTATTGTGCATTGTTGGTGTAAGTGTGAACTTCTTCAATAGCATATAAATATGGAAAGCAAACAAAGTAATGGAAATCCTTGTAATATATCATTTTTTTTCATGTTTCTCTTGAGAAAAAGCTAAGAATATCAATGCCTAAATTTTAAGAATCAGCTGCTTACTGTTATAACAGCAGTAGGTCAACCTACCATAGTCAATTATTAAAGACTCTTCAATAATATTTGATGACTCAACAATTTTGTTTTATTATAAAAATTATACATTTATCAGGCCTCATTGAAATTTAAAGTGAGAGCCGGGCGTGGTGGCATACGCTTGTAATCCCAGCATTTGGGAGGCTGAGACCAGAGGATCCGGGTTCACGGCCAGCCTCAGCTACCTAGTGAGGTACTCTGCAACTTAGTGAGACTCAGTTTCAAAATAAAGAATAAAGAATAGGGCTGGGGATATAGCTCGGAGGCAGAATGCCCCTGAGTTCAATCCACAGTACCGCAAAAAAAAAAAAAAAAAAAGAAAAGAAATTTAGATTTAAAATATTATTACAGTAAAACAAAGTGAAAAAAGTGAAATAATATTTTTGGTCATTATTTCTAATTCTCTATAATTGCATCATTAACATTATAAAAGTGGCTAGCCACAGAAAGATTCTAAGTATGTTACAACTTTACCATAAGCATGAATGAAAAAAAACTGAGAGAAATGACTGACCTTCTTTAGATGAATGTCTATATGTGGAGAATATCTACAAAACTGTAATTGAAACATATTTGTGGAAGGGAAAAGCATAAATTCTGTTTGGTTGAGGAGTTAAAAGGACAACTTTTGTACTTAGCCAATTATAGGTTTCAGAACTCAATGGAATATTAGGTGCCAGCTCATTCAATGCCTTGTTTTTCTAGAAGAGAATGTGGAAAATGAATCCCAGAAGTTGTACTAATATTTGTTGGAAGACTCGAACTTAGAAAACATTATTTTTAGACAGTAGAATCACAGGTTCAAGCCCAGCTTGAGCAACTAAGTGAGCTCCTCAGCAACTTAGGGAGACCCCGTTTCAAAATTAAAAAAAAAAAAAATTAAAAAAGAGCTTGGGGTGTAGTTTGGAGGTAGAATACCCTAGGTTCAATCCTCACTACATAAACAAAACAAAAACAAAAATACATGATTTTTGCTTTTAAATAAGCTTGAAGAAAATCATTAAATCATATAATCCTATGTAAATATTCATGTAGGGTATACTTTGTCCTTTTTTGAGGTCAATTTCTTTCTAGTTTGTAAACCATTTTGAATGTTCACACTAGTGTAAATATTATTAAGTGGTACCTCTTTCCTTCCTTCCTTCCTCCCTCCATTCTTTCCTTCTAAATTTAAGTCTTAATCTTTTCTTTCTTTTCAATGATTGCCCTAAATCTGTGATACTGCCAGAGAAATATAGTAGTTGTCTTCTAACTTAATGGGATATAAATTCAGACCAAATTCTGCAACTGAATTGATTGATACATATGTGAGCGCTTTACAAACTCATCTATTATTAAAGTTATTTCCAGCTACAACTTTTTAAATTTCAAAGCTTTTTCATTGCCCACACATGTGGCATGATATTGAAATGTCAGGAGCATGGTACATTCAGATACTGGTAGAACTCTTTTAGTTGCCTCATCTCCCCTGTCTTAATGTTCCATTTTACAAGGAACATTAATAAGCATAAAGCAATTTGTTGCTGGAAGTCAAATAATGACTTGTAACCCAAAAGGGGCACCTCACTGAGATTGGCCCCTCACTACATTATATCTTGTCCCCACAAGATGGCAGCCATGCTTGTTGTAGATTTAATCAGCTTACTTTCTGAATGTCTCAGTGCTTAAGAGTTTACTGCAGTATTCTTAATTCATATTAATCAAATGGCTATAATAAGGCAAGCTTGGCATGTTAAGTAATTTTTGTTTAGGTTACTTAATATTCTGAAGCTTTATTTCTTTTAAAACTTTCACAAAGAAGTAATAGGGTTTTATAATACCTATTTATTTACATCTTGTCTGAATAAGTCAATTATTTAGGAAATACCAACAGAACAATCTTTAATAAGATGCTTCTCACTCCCATGTTGGAGGAGAATTAGAACACTGGGACATTATTTTTTTATTCAAATCTATTGTATAGAGAATAAATCTTTTGAAAGTGAGGTTCATTTAGTTATTTGCTTTATATAAAAACACATTTTTATATATCTTGAAGTAGGGAGTTGAAATTGGCCATGGAAAAGAAAGTGTCTGTCAATTACATGACTAATCCCTCTAATCTGCCTTTCAGTTGAGTCAAATGTCTGCATACATCAAAAGCAAAAAGAATGCCCAATATCAACTATAATAAATATCAATTATCATTTTGGTTCCTAAAAAAGGAAATTAAATTATACTATTTTCCCATAACTAGCTATTTTAATTGTAAAATTTGATGCTTTAAAATATTCTAGACACATAAGTGGTTCAAATACAAAGTATACTTGTAGAGTATGCTTCAGAGAATACACTATACACTTTAAAATACATTGTATTTTATAGTGGCACATATGAGGAAAATCCAGGTGACCCAAATTTGATCTGCTCAATATTTAGTCACTTATAAAATATCTATATATTCAGTTTCAGATGATTTCAAGTAATTTATAAAACTGAAAACATTTAACTTAACTTCTTAATGGGGTAGCACATAATTTGTATAGATTTAAATAAAATTAATTTCATGTCTATCCCTTATCAGCCCTAAATTGTCATTTAATTTAGATGTTTATAAATAAATGAATGAGCCAGGTGTGGTGGCACCCGCTTGTAATCCCAGCATTTGGGAGACTGAGACCGGAGGATCCCGGTTCACGGTCAGCCTCAGCTACCTAGTGAGGCACTCTGCAACTTAGTGAGACCTTGTTTCAAAATAAAGAATAAAAAATAGGGCTAGGGATGTAGCTCAGATGTAGAATGCCCCTGAGTTCCATCCCCAGCACCGCAATAAGTAAGTAAGTAAATAAATAAATAAATAAATAAACTAATTGGTGAAGGGAAATATAAAATAAAAAATTCAAAATGTGATGGAATATTACCTGTGTACCATAAGGCAACATGATATTAATTTTCTCCAAAATAAACAGATTCCTGAGGTTTCAGAGTGCTCTATTCATAACACTGATTCACCTTCTATTGTTCCCACAGACTGCAACACAAGTAGATGCTATATTTTTGGTATAGAGAAGATGAAAGTTGTTTTCAAAGGTTTCTTTGGAAGACAACAATAAAAATTATCTCAGCAACAGAAACCTAATAGGAATCTCTGCCCAAATTTAACTTGGCCTATTTGCAGTTTGGTTTATAAGACTAAAAGAGAATGAAGGGGGGAAATGTTAAACTTTAGGTTAGAATTCATGGAATTCATCTACAGTTTGCCAATACAAAATCATTTATATTATATTTACTTTATTCTCATCTATTTTTATGCTTTGTTGTTTATCATATTTTTATTTCATCAAAATGGAATAAAGAATCAGAACATCAAAGTTGTGAAAATTAGATATTTAAATAATTTTAAATGCCAGTGTTTTAGAACAATTTGAACCAGCTTTTCCCATAGAGAGCTTTGCTATTGTTTGAATAAGGGTAATGCCCCAAAAGTCTACAAGTTAAAGGCTTAATCCCCAGGGTGAAATATTGGACAGTGATGTACTCAAAGTGGTGATGTCTGGTGGGAGGAACTTAGGTCATGCCCTCTAATGGGATTGTGGCAAGCAAACAATGTGAGATGGGATATAAAATACAGACAGAGGAAGAAGGGGCTTCCATAAAAGCAGGTAAGAAGAAGAAAGTCAAAATTGAATGAATTATTGAAGGTTATATGCAGGCTAATATAGGTTCATAATACCTGAGAGCACAGACACAATGGGAATTGTCTCAATTTTGGACACTTCTATGGAACTTCAGTAGGTGTTCATGGGAAAGAATGAAGGCAGGGAAGGATACTTGCATAGTAAAGGCATGATGTGTGTAGGGGTGACAGTCTTAAAATAAGTCCACTTTCTCTGCAGGAAGAAATGAGCTTTAAGTCACTGATGAAGAGATAGCAAGCTATGCTTTGTGTGGAAGCAAAATTCCTCAGCCTCGAGGGAAGATTAAGAAACCCTCCTTTTGGGAAGGAAGAACCAAGCAAAGATCACTATTTTTGAGGAGAGTGATAATAAGACCTCATTCCTGACATTCAGGTTTACTTTTGTGAGGCTGAGCCTGCACCAGAAAGACCAATAATCCACTCCCTGCACCCAACCTGAACTTAGCATCCAGTAATGGGCAGCAGCAGTCTAACATTTTTATAGATGAAAGAGTGTGAAGACAGAGCCTAGACTTGGCACAGTCATGCACAAATCCTGAAAGAGGAGGATGGGGAAGTGAGAAGAGCCCCCAGCACCACAGTGAAAACTCTCACACATAGTTCAGGGAGCCCTGCAGTGAAAGAATCACAGGAATGTGTGTGATTGATGGTATCAAGGTCAAAAACAAAATCCAAACACCACTCAATTATTCAGTATCATCCTATGAGAACAATATGTATTCATTTTTAGCTCTGAATATTCTTCACCTCATATTTTACTATTTTTTTCCTTTAACAATGTTCATCATTCATTAAAAAATTAAAGAAAAATAAAATAGCAAGGAAAATAGGATATTGTCCACAGATAAAACATTGAAAAGAAACAAAAATTAGCAATTCTCCAGATATTGAACCTATCAGTTAAAGGCTTTATAGTAACTGATTTAATATGTTAAAGAATATAGGGGTAAAGTAAAGAACATACATAGACAGATGAGGAATTTCAATGGAATGATATAAATTACTATGTGAATAAAATTTATATTCTGAAAAATAAAAAAGCCAGAACAACAAAACATGATATCAAAGATGAAGAATTAGTTAGGTGGATTTTACATATCTGAGGTCAAAATTGTTGGACTTAAAAGAAGACAGAATAACTGGGTGTGGTGGCACATGCCTGTCATCCTAGTACGTTGGAGGCTGAGATAGGAGGATCATAGGTATGAGGCCAGGCTTAGCAACTTGGTGAGTAACTTAGTGAAACCATATTTCAAAATAAAATTGGGCTGTGGGTGTAGCTCAGAAGTATAATGTTCCTATGTTTAATTCCCAGTCTCAAAAAAAGAAAAAAAAAAAAAGGACACAGGTTAAAACTATCCAAAATGAAACAGAAAGAAAGAGAGAGAGAGAGAAAGAGACAGAGAGAGAGAGAGAGATCATACAGAAGCTGTGAGACAATGTTAAGTTCTAAGTACCTTTGCTTTGATTCATAAAGGAAAGGAAAGGATGAGATGGAAGAAATACTAGAAAAGAAAATAAATTTCCAAGTTTAACTAAAGACAGAGATCAGAGATCCAAGAAACTCAGAGTATTCCACAAGAGATTTTTGGAAAGCACAAAAATAAATAATAAATAAATAAATAGTGAATAAATGAATAAATGTACCTAGATAGATCATAATTAAATAAAAAAAATGAATAGCCAATATTGAAAGCAACCGAGGCCGGGGGCAGAGGGGGAAAAATGTCACATACACAGGAACCAAATTAAGAATTATAACACATTTCGCATCAAAACTATGAAACTAGGTAATCCAGAAGATAATGGGTGACATCTATATAATATTAAAAACAAAAATTAATCTATCAATTAGAACTCAAAACCCAGCAAAAAAAAAATTAAGATGAAATGAAGTCTTCTCTGAAAAACTAAAGCTAATAGAATTCATTTCCAGAAGATCTTCACTCTTAGACATCTTAAGAGCAGTTATTTAGGCTGAAAACATTTGAAACCATATAGAGATGTGTAATTTAAGAAAAAAAATATGAAATGCACCAGAAATAGTAAGATAGAAACCGAATATAGCAGAAAATTTTCTTTTGTAATATCTTAAAAACAATTATTTAAAATAAAAATAAGAGCAAGGCAGATGTGGAATTATAGAAGTGCAATGCACCAGAAATAGTAAGATAGAAACCAAATATATCAAATTTTTTTCTCTTTTGTAATAACTAAAAAAAATTAATTATTTAAAATAAATATAAGAGCAAGGCAGTATAAAATTTATAATCAATGTAGAAGTAAAATGTATACAAAAATAAAAGAAGAGGGAGGAAATGAAAGTATAGTGTTTAATAAATTACACTATAAATATAATGGTACCATATTGTTTCAAAGTATGCTATAAGTTAAATATGGATATTATACATCCTTTAAACCAAAGGACAGCTATAGAACAATTTTAAAAGATATACAATTAATAATTCTAAAATTGAAATAAAATAGAAAAATTAAATATTTATTTAAAATATAAGTCAGTGAAAAATAATTCATGTGACAGAAAAATAAAAGTATTTAATCTAGTCACATCAATAATTATATTCAATTTTAGTTATCTGAACATTTCAATTAAAAAGTCCACATTTGTAAGATTACCAAAAATGCCAAGACTCAGATCTATGGTATCTATAATAGGCCAACTCTAAATATATAAATATAGATAGAGAATAATATGTATTATTATTCTATTGGGATAAAATTTGCATATATTTGTTAAGCCCACTTGTTTGATAGTATTTTTCAAGTGAACCATTTATTTATTAATTTTTGTTGGAGTATTTTATCTATTTTTCTATCACTAGATACCCTAATATAATGAAAGGAAGTATACTATTAAAGTCTCCCAGTATAACTGTGTTGCTATTAATTTCTCCTTTCAAATGTATCAGGTTTTTTTTCTTTTTGTGGCACTAGGGATTGAATCTAGGGGCATTCTACTTCTGAGCTATCCACCCTCCCAGCCCTATTTTTCAAAATTCTGAAACAGGGTCTCACTAAGTTATTGAGGACCTGGCTAAGTTGGCTGAAACTGGCCTTGAACCTGTGATCCTCCTGTCTCAGCTTCCCAAGTGCTGGGGTTATAAGTGTGTTGCACCATCCAGCTAAATCTGTCAATTAAAAAAATACTTAGGCTTGTTGCTATTGGATATCCATATATAGGATGCAGGAAAAGCAGTAAAACAAGGAAATTTATAGCAATAAATCCCTAAATTAAAAAGAATAAACATCCCAAATACATAATCTAATTTTATGTTTGAAAGATCTAGATTTAAAAAAGCAGAGTCAACCCTACTTCAACAGAAGGAAGATAAAAAAATAAGACAGAGTAGAAATAAGTCAAATTGAGAAGAGAGAAAATACAGGGAACATCAAGAAAATGATGAGTTGTTTTGAAAAATAAATAAAATCAATAACTCTTAGGCTCTTAGTTGGACTAATTAGAAAGGGATGTAGGGAGGCAGATGAGAGAAAGAGAAGAGAAAAGGAGAGGAGAGGAGAGGAGAGGAGAGGAGAGGAGAGGAGAAGAGAAGAGAAGAGAAGAGAAGAGAAGAGAAGAGAAGAGAAGAGAAGAGAAGA
>PVLC010004675.1:28817-83050 GCA_004027655.1 Graphiurus murinus | reverse complement strand
ACATGTCTTCAACCAAATCTGCTTGCTGTAGCAGTAACCTCAAGTAGTTACAACTTGACCTTGAGAAAAAACTGAAACCTTTGTGCCTAAAACTAACAGCTCAAGTTGAAGTAGGGTGGACAGGAGACGAGAGATCTTGCTGTTCAACAGAATGAATGTGAAGAAAATTCCAACTGCTAAATAAAATTTCCACAAATTACTAGTTGTCATGTGAAATCACTACCGCGTAGTGCTTGAAGACCCGAAGCCCCGCTCGCGCCATCCAGGCCGCTTTTGCTTGCCACCTAACCAGGGCTGTCGTCAGCCACAGTCTAACGTCAGTTCAGAACTGGCCATAGTTCAGCCTGTGGGCATGAACGGACCAGGCCTCACTGGCCCTTCCATTCAATACATACAAAAACTGGGCGGCTCACAGTTTCCCCCAGGAAGGTCTCGGATAGTCTGCGGGAGACCAAGATTTAAGTCTCTCAGTCCTGTTTACCTCTTGGATAAATCCCCTTCCCTAGCCTGAGACCCAGCAGTGCCATGAGCCTGTGGCAATTACACTGTCGGTATAGAAGATGACTCCTACTCCAGTTGTTAGGGTTCTTCCTAAGGAGAGCAAGGGGGAGGCTCCCTGGTGAAGACCGCGCACGCCTTCGGCGGTCGGTCCTGCCCCGACTGCTGACCGCAAGCGGCCTCATAAGGAGTTAAGCAACTTCATGACAACTTGGCTCTTTAATTCCTAAATAAATCAGAATTTCTTCTGTTTCTGTCCTTGGATAAGCACAATTATCCAGTTAATAGCTAAACGTGTCAAACACAAAAGAAAAATCTGAATTCAAGAATCTCCATTTCCAAAATACTAATAATGTTTCTAACAAACATTTTTTATGCTACTTTGATGAAAGACCTAAAGCTGAAAGCTATGAATCATCTGGTTGTTGGGATTTTGTTTGGAGTTTTTCCCCCAGCTTTTTAAAAAGTCTAATTTAATGGCACAGATGCACACAGATCCTAAAACGGCCACTAACATTTTGACCTTTTAAGTTGCTGAGACTGGCCTCGAACCTGTGATCCTCCAGTCTCAGCCTCTCAAATACCAGGATTATAGGCATGCATGACCACACCTCGCTTCACATTTTGACCTTTTAAGAAGTCCTTTATCTACTGTGTGAAGTCAATTAGTGTATTCAAGCAGATACCAAGTTCAATACACAGATACTGTAAAATGATGAGTCATTAAACTATCAGGTTTATAAACACAAAATCAAAATAAAATACAATGTAATACTGCTTTGAGCTCTTGAATATTTAAAGTGTGACCAGGATTCCCCATCCATGCTCTTAGCTGAGACTTTTGCTCCTGGCTCCAACTGCGACCACGTGGCAGACTTCGACTTCAGCCCCCAGCCTCTGCAGCTCATCCAGCCAGATCATTTGCTTGTGTGAGAGGCGATCACTGGGGCCTTTAACCTCCACCAGCTGGAAGATACATTTAAAAAAAAAGTTACCTTACCGACACTGAAAGGTCACCTAAATAATAAATGGCTTATTCTACTCTACTACTATATTTGTATACATAAAAGAAATACATGTAGCTATTTCTTGAGAACTTTTTCTATTCTGTAGACACTACACAGTTCTTTACAGAGACTTAGTAAATTGATTCTTAGTATAGCTAGTGAAAAAGCACTTACTCTTCTGCTGTTATATTTGCAACTAAATCTCAACTTATGACCTACAGAACCAGGCTCCAGCCCCTGCCCATCATTCCAAAGACCTTCCAGATGACTCTCCCCTACCCAAAGGCCCTTGTGCTGAGGCATGCGGAGGACATTTCTCCCTGACTCTATTTTCTTTCTTTTTTTTTGTTTTATTTTGAAACAGTATGTCTCACTAAGGTATTATGGCTGGCCTTAAACCTGCAATCCTCCTGTTTCAGCCTCCCAATACCTGCTGGGATGACAGGTATGTCACTGCGCCCAGCTAATTTCTAACCTTTCAAGGCTCAGCTTGGACTCATCTCAGGGGTCCACTGAAGCTCTAAGGAGCTCTAAGGACTTTCAGCAGTTTATCATAAGATGCATCTGCTTTTTACGGATCACTTCCATGAAGACAGGAACCATGTTAGCTCTGTTCATTGCACATTGCTGAACTAAAAGACACAGCAATAAAAACAATCCTAGGCGAAGTATAAAAAACATTTGTTAAGCTAGGGTGTGGAGTGGCACATGACTGTAATCTCAGTACTTGAGAGGCTGAGACAGGAGGATCACAGGTTTGAGGATAGCCTCAGCCAGTAGTAAGACTATCATCAAACTAGTGAGAACCTGTTTCAAAATTAAAAATAAAATAGAACTCGGGGTGTAACTCAAGGCAAGAATGCCCCTGGGTTCAATTCCAATACCAAAATGAAAGAACAAAAAACATGTTTTAAATAGGACACTCAGCAGCTTTATGCACATTTAATTAGCATGCCCCAAAAAAGGTGATGAGAAAAAAAAGAAGTACTTGAATAAACAATGGCCAAAGTTTTTCCAGATATGATGAAAAATAGAACCCCAAAGATCAAAGAAACCCAGTGAACCCCAAGCATAGAAACATAAATATTACACTAAGAAACACAATAGTCAAAAAGTATAATTAGCAATAAAAGGATCATCTTAAAAGCTGCCAGAGTTTTCAAAAGCCAGAGGGAAAAAGGAGATTGGAAACAATGCTAGTTAGGAGACAGTGAGCCAGGATTTTTTAAATATTGAGAGAAAAGAACTGTCAACATAGAATTCTTTACACAGAGGAAATAGCATTCAAAAATAAAGACTCTTAACAAGATATCTGAGACCTAAGTAATTATGACTAGTAGATCTTTACTTCAAGGAATGTTAAAGGAAATTCTTCAAGTTGAATGATACCGCATAGAAATCTAGATCTACACAAAGGAATAACAAGCACTAGAACTGGTCACGTGCAGAAAACAAAAACAATGTGTTCTAGAATTGATAACGTATAGGAATAGAATGTGTAAAAACAAAATCTGGGAAGGGAGATAGAAGAGTAAGCTGTTAGCCAGGCATGGTGGTACACGCTTGTAATCCCAGTACATGGGAGGCCAAGGTGGAGGCCAGCCTCTCACCTTTAGTGAGACCCTGTTTCAAAAGAAAAAACACAAAAGGGCTGAAGGTGTAGCTTGGAGGTAGCCTCTGGGTTCAACCCCAGTATCAAAAATAAAAAAAGAAAGAAAAGAATGAGTTGTATGGTTATTACACTACACATGGAATTATAAGTTATTTGAAGGTAAACAATAGATTAGTGCAAAGAGTTACAACCTATAAACTAAGGTGTAAAAAAAAATGTAATATTTTTTAAAAAGGTAGAAAAAGAAGGAAAGGGGGAACACAGGAGAGCTAAATAGAAAATAAGTATCAAAACTGAGCATGGCACATGCCTATAATCCCAGTTTTGGGAGGCCGAGATAGAAGGATTGCAGGTTTGAGGACAGCCTCAGCAACACAGTGAGCCTCTCAGCAACTTACTAAGTCCCTGTTTCAAAACAAAATATAAAATCAGCCTGGGGGTATAGCTCAGACATAGAATGTCCTTGGGTTCAATCCCCAGTACCACACACACACACAAGAAAAAAAAAAAAGGGAAGGAAGGAAACGAACAAGTATTAAGATTCAAAGCCAAGAATTTCAGTAATCACATTAAATGTAAATTTTCCCAGAAACCTCAAAAGGCAGAGATTAAGTTGGATTAAAGAGACCCAACTATATGCTGCATTTAAGAAACTCACATAAAGACAAAATAGGCTAAAAGAAAAGGCATGGGAAAAGATGTATCATAAATGTTAAATTAAAAGAAAGCAGAACCAGGTGTGGTGGTGCAGGCCTGTAATCTCAGTACTTTGGAGGCTAAGACAGGAGGACCAGAGGTTCTAAGCCAGCACACAGTAACTTAGTGAGATCCTGTTTCAAAATAAAAAACAAAATAGGGCTGAGGGTATAGAACAGAGGTAGAAGGCCCCTGGGTTCAAGAAAGAAAAAAAAAAGGAAGGGAAGGAGGGAGGGAAAAGGAGGGAGCAAAGAAGGAAGGAAGGAAAGGAAGGTAGGGAGGTAGGAAGGAAGGGAAGGAGAAAGGAAAGAAAGGGAAGGAAAGGAAGGAAGGAAGAGGAGGGGGAGGAAGGAATGGAGGGAAGTTACAGTAGTAATAAATGACAGATAAAGCTGATTTCAGAGCAAGAAAACATTAACAGGAATACAGGACATTTCATAATGATAAAGGGTCCATTTGTTACTCCTCAAAGTTTCTGTATCTAATAAGAGAATACCAACATGCATGAATCAAACATTGATGGGAATGCAGAAGAAATGCATGAAGCCAGTTCCAGCCAGAGGAATCAGCAGCCTTCTCTCCACAGTTTATAGAACACGTAAACAAGGAGCAGAAAGGACACAGAACTCACTTGAACGACAGTGTAAGCCGACTTGACCTGACATTTTTAAATACTGCCTCAACGAAAGCCAAACACGCGTTCTTTTCAAGATTTCAAACAGAATATTCACCAAAGTAAGCCATGTTCTGGGCTTTTATACAAGTCTCAATAAATTTAATAGGATTCAAGTCATATAAAATATGGCCCATAAGGCTTCACCAGAAAATTCCGCTGGAGATTTATGGGCTAATACTAATTCTACACAAACTACTCCAAAAACTTGAAAAGGATACTTTCCATCCCATTCTATGAGGGCCAGTACTATATTACTCTGAAACTAAAACCCAATAAAAATATAAAAATTCTACAGAGTAATAGCCTTCATAAACTATGTGCAGAAATCCTTAACATTTCACAAAATCAAATCCAGCACTATATAAAAAGGATAATACATCACAATCAAGTGAAATTTATCTGAGAAATGCAACGTAGGTTCGAGATTCAAAAAATTAGTGGTAGAGTTTGCCCTGAGCATGAGGGAGGTTCTATGTTTGATACCTAGTACTGCTAAAAAAAAAAAAAAAAAAAAAAAAAAAAAAAATTTAAAGAAGATTCAAAACCAGGCCCTTCTTTGGGGTAGTGCGTGACAGAGGCAGAGTAAAGTCACCTGCAAGCCCAGAGGGGCTGCAGAAGCTTCAGAACAGCTTCATGGTACATGTCTAATGTATTCCAGGTGCCAGCAGGGAGCCTAGCTAAATCCTGGAATGGAGCCTGTTTTCCAAAATCCCACTCATTGGCCCCCAAAAGCTCACCTTCGATGTGGAAGGTCATAAAAATGTGAATAGAAGTGGTGGACTTTGGGACATTGGACGCTATGCTTTCAGGGCCGTGTGTTGGATTCTGATGCCTGGGTACCAGAAAAGCAACTGAGGGGGAAGGATGGGTTCACTTTGGCCGAGATTATGTGAAGTCAACCGAGCTGGCAAAAGCAGAAAGGTGCAAACATTTCAACCTGCTGTCCACTAAAGGCACAGATACACCGAGAAATGTTTTATATCTAGAAGTTCAGGGAGAATCAGAAGCCAGGGATGAAGGATTAAAGTGTTACCACTACTCAGGATTTGGGCCGGATATAGGCAAGAATCTCGCTCAGGTGAATGGCCGATTGGGAAGTTCTTTGGCTCCTTAGTAGACTCTTGAGCCTCTGGGCACATTCAGCCTGCAGTGACTGGTCATCACAGCTGGTAACACCAACCATCAAGCAGATGGGACCCTGCCCTGGTGAGCAGAGCCAGCCGTGACCCTCAAGCCAAGGCCACCCTGGAGAAGTGCTTTTCACTGTGAATTTCAATACCCGTCACCAGCTTCAGGTCTCAAAGTCCAAATGCATGGCTTTGTTGCTACACTCTCCTGAGCCGCCCAGCTCCAATCCAGAAACAGCAGCCTGCGGCACCATGTTCAGGGCTGCTGGTGGACACAGGTGACCCAAGATGCTGGGAAAGGATGGATTCATGGGTCACACTCAACCCCCTGAATCAGCGTGTTGGGGATATGGGCACAGGAATCTAGAGTGTTCTTTGGTTTGAGCGTCTGTGGGTTGGGAGGCTGGCCTTGAAACACCGGTGTGCACACGTGTGTACACCAGGACAGGGAGCGCTGTTCTGAGGCTGTTGACATTCCTGTATCTGGCTTACGTCAGTGTCAATTAACTCCATCTAACTGTGTGAGTGGACACCGCCTTTGCAACTTCTTTAGAATGTATAATACAATTTAAAAAGATTTAAAAAATCAAATTAATTATATTATTAACATACTAAAGAGAAAAATCACATATTAATGTCAATAGATTTTGGGGGGGAGGGTACCGGGAATTGCACCTGGGGGCATTCTACCTTCAAGCTACACCCCCAGACCCTTTTTTAAAATTTTGAAGCAGGGTCTCACTAAGTGGTTGAGACAGGCCTCAAATCTGGGATCTTCCCGTCTCAGCCTCCCAAAAGTACTAGGATGGCAGGCATGCGCCATCATGCAGGGCAATAGATTTACCATTTATAGTCTACTTTACTAGTATTTTACTAGTACAATCAGGCAAGAAAAAGAAAAGGAAAAGACACCAAGGCTGGTAATGAAAAAGTCAAACTCTTAACAGAAAATACGAATGTAGAAAGTCCAATGAAATACACACACAAAAGCTCCTAGAATGAGAGAGTTTACCAAGTTTTTAGAGTACAAAATGAGTGTGCAAGAATCATTTGTCTTTCTGTATAGCAGCAGTAAACAAATGGACACTGAAACCCTAAAAATACCATTAAAATATCACAAAAAAGGTAGAATACTTAAGGACCAATCTAATAAAACATATGCAATACCTACACACTGAATACTAAAAAGATTTGTAAGAGAAATTAAAGCAGACCTGAGTAAGCAGATTTGCTCCACGTTGGTTGGTGAAAAGACTTAAATACTATCAAGAGAGTGATTCTTTTCTTATTGACCTACAAATTCAAAGCAGTCACAAGTGAAATCCCAACAGGCTTTTTTTTTTATTTAGAAATTGAGAGGCTGATTTTAGAATAAAAATGCAAAAGACAAAGAAGAGCCAAAACAACTTAAAAAAAGGGCAAAATTGGAAGACTTATGCTAACCTGACTATAAAATATTAGGTAAAGCTAAATATCAAGTAATACAGACAGGCAGATTGATGGAACAGGAAAGTAACTGATTTTTCACAAAGATGCAAAGGAAATTCAGTGGCATAAGCACAGTCTTTTCAACAAACGGTATGAGAACAAGTGGATATCCATACTCAAAAATACTCAAAAATGGTTAATTTCAGTCCACACTTCCTGCCACATACAAAAAGTATTTCAAACGGGTCACACAAAACTGAATGTAAAACCTAAAACTATACACTACTTCCAGAAGAAAACAGAGGAGGAACTCTTTGTGACCTAGGCCTGGCCCAGTATTTCTGACATGTGACACCAAAATCATGACTCATTAAAGAATAGGTAGGATGAATTTAGTCAAAATGTAAAATTTCTGCTCTTCCAAAGACATTATTAATGAAAAACAAAAAAAAGCCATAGAATGAGATGAAATATAACCAATAAAGGCTTATTGGTTATATATGGACATATATAAGCACATATATATTACATATATACAAGCACATATGTATATGCATATATTTTTTTTCAAATCTCAAAGCTCGATAGTAAACAATGCACCAGTGAGGGCATCAGCGGGCCGCGCCCCTGGACATCTGGGGGGCTCACTCTCGGCAGCATCCAAAAGCACCCGGTGTCCACGCTGTGTGGGTAGCACTTGGGGACTCATTCCGTGGACGGGGCACAGTGAGGCCGATGGACAGCCATTCCAGGCTGGACATCCACGAGGCCTGTCCTCCCGACCCCCTCACAAGCTTCGGGGGCCAAGAGCCCATGGAGGCCCCGGAACCCAGGCTCTCGCCCTGGGACTCACAAGGAACTCGGTTTTGGCCATAGCCACACAAGACCCGCCTGGGCTGTGGTCTCTGACTCCGCCGCTAACAAAACCACCAGCTCGACCTCCCCTTCCGGCTCCACTGACCTTACAGCGGTGACTCCGGGAGCTCCACACCACCAGGTCCGGGAGGCCCCCTCGGCAGTGGCGGAAGTCAGCGGCCAGGCGCCGGCACACCCCGCTGAGGACGGGGCCCCCCAGGCAGGAGACAAGATCCTGAACACAAAATGTTCGGGGAGTTAGCCGCTTCCCTTGGACACGGACCCCGGAGTGGGCGGCAGCACGGGTCCCGGGGAGCCGAGGGCTGCGGGTCCAGGGACGCCATGCTGCTCCCTGCCTCAGGGGATTCAGAGCCCTGGCTAATGGCCACTAGAGTCCACCCGGGCAAGCTCTGGCAGGCCAGTTCTCCTCGGCCACGTACTGGGGTCCTGCCCAGTGGGGACATTCTGGGGACATCTGAAGAGAGAGAACCTGGGGTCAGGACTCGGGAGTGTGACACATGGCTCGCAGAGGCTGGTAGTTAGAGGTAAGGAGGAGCTGACCTCCCTGCTGCAGCCACGGGTCAAGCCAAAGGAAGTGTGTGCACACACACACACACACACACACACACACACACACACCCCTCTGTGTACTCTGATAGAGTCGCAAAGACACCCAGCAGCGGGGAACCATTCCTGTCTGACCTGAGCCTGCTGAAGGGACGTGAAGTGATGCCAGTTGACGAGGGTCGCCGCCCTGCCCTCCTGCGCCTGCCATGTGGCGGCCACCCAGGCGCGCAGGCTCTCTGCCGGGGCGTCGTGGATCAGCCGCAGCCTGTCCTCAAGCGCTGGCGCCCGGCTCGCGAAGAAGCTGTCGGTGCACAAGTCCAGCGGGGACGCCTGTCGTGGGAAAGCTGGCTTTCAGGGCACGCCCAGAGGGGGCCGGTCCCTCGGGGGAACACCCGGTGCCTGCACTAGGGGGAGAAGGGCCAACTGGCTGAAACATTCTTCTCAAAAGATATGTAAAGATTAGCTCGGGCTGGTGTCTCACACTGGTAATCCCAGGACTTGGAAGGCTGAGACAGGAGGATTGCAGGTTCATGGTCAGCTTCAGCAACTTAGCAAGGTCCTCCACAACATAGTGAGATCATTTCAAAATAAAAATTAAAATAGGGCTGGGAGCGTGGCTCAGAGGTAGAATGCCCCTGGGTTCAATTCCCAGTACCACCAATACCACAGAAAGATAATAAATAAATAGGGTTGGGAACATAGCTCAGAGGTAAAACACACACACACGAATGTATAGAGCCGGGTGTGGTGGTGGTGGTACACGCTTGTAATCCCAGTCCTTGGGAGGCTGAGACAGGAGGATCTCCAGTTTACAGCCAGCCTCAGCTACTTAGTGAAGCCCTCTGCAACTTAGCGAGACCCTGTTTCAAAATAAAGAATAAAAAAATAGGTCTAGGGGTGTAGCTCAGAGGTAGAATGCCCTTGGGTTCAATCCCCAGTACTGCAAAAAAAAAAAAAAAAAAAAAAAAACCAACATATATATATATATATATTTAATACGTGATATATGTAATCTGTTAAAGCAATTTTGACACTGGTGTTTTAGAGTGATACTTTTCAAAAAGAGCTCTGCAGTGAAATCAGAGCACTCTTCACCGGCCTATGTGACAGTATGTGAGTGACAACCCTTGGCACGGTCTCTGGGCCATGAAGGGACTCAGTAAAGGTTGCGGCTGACGCTCCTTCACACAAACATCTAAAATGGAACGTTGAGCCAGGCGTGGTGGCCCATGCCTGGAATCCCAATATTTGGGAAACAGGAAGATCACAGGTTTGTAGGCAGCCTCAGAAACTTAGTGAGACCCTCAGCAACTTTGTGAGACCCTGTTTCCAAATAAAAAACAAAATAGGGCAGAGCTTGGGGTGTAGCTCACAGGTAGAATGCCCCTGGGTTCCATCCCCAGCATCACACACAATAAAATAAGCTAATACACTAATAAGTTATTTAATGTAATGTAATGTTGAAGGTAAACTAGACTTTAAGTTTAAAATTTAACACACTTACATTTTAAATTCTATTAATCTGATTTTTAAAAAAATAAAAGGAATTCTGGCAGTGGAATTAGCACGATGATGTGTGTGAGACTGAGGAGGAGACAGGCTTGTGGCGGCCACAGACACCGGTGCGTGGGTCGGAACCCGCGATGTGCAGGGAGGAGCCCCTGGTGGTGTGGGCGATGCAGCCCGCTTACCTGGTAGGCGTTTCTGAAGACATCCGGTATCCCGTCCATGAAGATTACGTCCCACAGGAGGAGGCCGTACAGGGTACTGAAGGTGGCCCCTTCCCCGTGGATCCCTAGGACAGCGTCACACACGGGGAGGACAAGTCAGTTCTGTTTTTCCAAAAATGCACCGTGACCTACTACATATTCGATTTCAAGGAAATAACAGGAACGTGTTTGATTCCACTGCCTTGGCCAAAGGTGGCGCCCACCAAGACACTGAGCCTCGTCCAGCCAGGAGCACACCAGCAAAGTCCCCCTGGCTGGCGGGACCTGATGACGTGGGCCCTGGTCCCCGCGAGAGACCGCAGTGAGCGCAGGGGAGAAAGCAGAGCTCGGGCAGCGTGGCCCTCCTGCCTGAGAGCTGGCGCCGGGCTCTCTCTGCGTGCACGCACAGAAGCGCATGAGGACAGGGACCCGAGCTGTCGGCAGCCGTGTGTGGCCGTTTTCCTCTCCCTGCACTCCTCAGCTGTGCTGGGCGCTCTGTCCTGTCCCCTTCTTGGTTGTAACCTCTCGTCCCTGAAACCTGTCTCCATCATGATCCAAAAGGACGGAGGCAAAAACAACAGGACTCACTCGGGTTAGACCCTGTTTTGAAATAAAAAATAGGAAGCCAGGCATGGTGGTGCACGCTTGTCATCCCAGTACTTGGGAGGCTGAGACTGGAGGATCTGGGTTCCTGGCCAGCCTCAGCTACTTAGTGAGGTCCTTTACAACTTAATGAGACCCTGTTTCAAAATAAAGAATAAAAATAGGGGATGGGATATAGCTCAGAGGTACAATGCCTCTGGGTTCAATCCCCAGTACCACAAAGTAACTACTTAATTAAATAGGACTGGGGGTGTAGCTCAGAGGCAGAATGCCCATGGATTCAATCTCTAGTACCACAAATAAATAAATAAATAAATAAATAAATAAATAAATAAATAAATAAATAAATAAATAAATAAAATAGAAAGGGGCTGAAGTCAAGCCCTATAAACTTACTAGAAAGCTTTGCCCAGGACGCCGGGTTCCCGCCAGGCCAGGAATAAGGCTGGGCCCGGCCTTCCGATCAGCTTCCTGCCCGTGTGCGCGCTGCACAGTCAGGAACATGGGGACAGGATGGTTCCTGACCTCCTAGGAGACCCACACTACGAATTTGGATCCTAATTCCAATAAATTGATGCAATCCTTCCAAGTAACTCAGAAATAACCTTCCCTGAAAGGGCCTGAGCTCGCCCTTGTGTGAAATTCCCCTTGAGAACAGTCAAGCATCCAACTTTCGGCTGATCGGGAAGAAGACCCCTTCCCACGCTGGGATCCTGGCACTTGAGAAGCTAAAACCGGAGGATCGCAGGTTCAAGACCAGCACAGAAACTTAGCGAGACCCTATTTCAAAATTTAAAATATAAGCCGGGCGTGGTGGCGCACACTTGTAATCCCAGCATTCGGGAGGCTGAGACCGGAGGATCCGGGTTCGCAGCCAGCCTCAGCTACCTAGTGAGGCACTCCGCAACTTAGTGAGACTCGGTTTCAAAATAAAAGAATAAAAAATAGGGCTGGGGGTATAGCTCGGAGGTAGAATGCCCCTGAGGTCAATCCCCAGTACCGCAAAAAAAAAAAAAAAAAAAAAAAAATTAAAAAATAAAGCGCTGAGGGTATCGCTCAGAGGTAGAACATTCCTAGGTTCAATCCCTAGTCGTACACACACGCGCACAACAATTATAGTTAGTAAAATTTTCTTCCATATCCCCTGCTCTACAGTGTCTTCCTTTTCCTTTTTCTTTCTTTTCCGCAGTACTGGGGAGATGGAACCCAGGGCCTCATACATGCGAGGCAAGCGCTTTACCACTGAGCTACAACCCCAGCCCTTTTTATTTTTATTTTGAGACAGGGTCTTGCCAAGTTCCCGAGCGGCCTCAGAATCCTCTTACATCAGCCTCCCGAGGAGCTGGGATTACAGGTGTGGGCCCCGCACCCGGCTCAGCAGTGTCCCTGCTGCGGGGAGGACAGCGACGACGCCCCCGCTGCTGAGCGGCCTCCCGTCATGCCATCCGCCCCCTCCCAGCTGGGTTTACCCTGGTCAAAGCCGCTTCGTCTGTAATGGTCCAGCGCCAACTCTTCCACGGAGCACAGGACTGTGGTGGGGTCCGCAGGGTCCCCGGCCTCCACGACAAACACGGACTTGCCCATGCCACGCTGCGGGCACAGCCGGCCCGTGATGGTCACCTGCAGGGCACCAGCGGAGCCCATTAGCCCGGCTTCCGCTGCAGCCTAGAAACCCGCCTGCCAAGTCCCGCAGATGGGCCTCCCCACTCCCGGGGCCCGAGCTGAAGAGTCACGGCCCCATCCCGCTCCACAGAGCACCTGTCCACAGCAGCCGGGCGTGCAGGTCCATGGAATATTACAGTGCACAGCACAAGATACTGGGAACATGCGGGGCGCCCAGAGTATCTACTTACATGTTTAACGTCTCCCACGGCAACGTCCGGCAGCTGACTGAAGAGGTGCTTGTACTTTCTACAGCCGGGAGACTGGCGCAGGCGCACGGCTCTCTGATAAAGGGAAAGACGGTGCCCCGTCCTCACGTCTGGATCCGCCAGCCCCTCAGTGATGCACCTGATGGCCTAGCAAATAACACGCCACAGTCAGAGGCCTCAAGACCCAGGCAGCCTCCGTGCGTGTAGTCCGACAGGAAACCCCACTGCCAATTATTCCGTTCTAGCCAATCAGTGAGCGCACAAACCGCTTCCAGAGACAGGGCGTTTCCCTCCATCTTCTGATGTGTCTAGGGTTGTTTTTCGTTTTGTTTTGTGGAACTGGGAATTGAGGCCAGGGGCATTCTACCTCTGAGCCCTTTGTATTCCTTTCTTTTGAAACAGGGTCTTGCTAGGTTGCTGAGAGTCTCACTAAGTTGCTGAGGCTGTCCTCGAACCTGCAGTCCTCCTGTTTCAGCCTCCTAAGCACTGGGATTACAGGCGTGCACCACCACGACCAGCTTCTTCTGATGCTTCTGATACACTCACCAACTACGATCCTCACTGTAAACGTGCATTTCTGTGGACAGTGGATCCCAGTGACACCTCCTTCGTCAAGGCACAGGGCCCTCGGGAGGTCCCTGCGTCACCCGGTAGAGAAGATGTTAGAGGAAAACTTAGCTCAGTGGTCCTCCGAGTATCAGTTGGGAAGCTGGGAAAGAAAAGGCATGTCCCACCTGATCCACAAGAGGAGGATCTCCAGGGCGGGCAAGGCATCTGACCGCAGATCCCAGGTGACTCTCAAATGAGTCAGGACCGAAGAGCCAGGGAGAGGAACCAGGCCGGGCATGAAAGCACACACCTGCAATCCCAGCACTTGGGAGCCTGAGACAGAAGGATCACAGGTTCAAGGACAGGTGAGGATCATAGTTGGTGAGTGTATCAGAAACATCAGAAGAAGCTGGTTGTGGTGGCGCACGCAGTGTAGCGAGACTCTCAGCAACCCAGCGAGACCCTGTTCCAAAAAAATAAAATAAAATAGAAAACGGGGTGTGGTGGTGCACACCTGTAATTTCAGTACTTGGGAGGCTGGGACAGGAGGATCACAGGTTTGAGGACAGCCTCAGCAAGTAGTGAGACTAATCAACCTAGCAAGATCTTGTTTCTAAATAAGAAATAAAACTGGGCTGGAGGTGTAGCTTGAAGGTAAAATGCCTCTGAGTTCAACTCCCAGGACCAACAAAATTAAATTAAATAAATAAACACATAGATACATACATACATATATACTAGGGTAGCCAAGTATGGTGGCACACACCTGTAATCCCAGTACTTGGGAGGCTGAGAATAGGAGGCTCACAGGTTTGAGGCCAGCCTCAGCAGTTTAGCTAGGCCCTCCAAAACTTAGTGAGACCCTGTTTCAACATAAAGAATAGAAAACTAGGACTGGAGGTGTAGCTCAGAGGTAGAATGCCCCTGGGTTCAATCCCCAGTATCTAAGTAAATAAATACAGAAGGGAAATACTGAAACCCCGAGGAAGATACCACTTTACACCTACTAGGATGGCTATAATCAGAAAAGTGGGCAGTAACAAGTGTTGGCAAGGATGCAGAGGATTGGAACCCTCGTGCCTCGCTGGTAGAAATGTAAAAATTGTACTAATACTGTGAAGAACAACTTGGCAGTTCTTGAAGCAACTAAGCGTAAAACTGCCATAAGATTCGGCAATCCTGCTCCTATGAACATCCCCAAAGAAATCGAAACAGAGACATTTGTAAATGCAAGTTCACGGCAGCATTATTCAAAATAGCCAGAAGCAAAATAGAGACACGTGTGTCCATATATGGGCGACTAGATAAACCAAATGTGGTCTACAGGGGCAATGGAATAGTATTCAGCCATTAAAAAAAGAACGAAGTTCTGACATGCAGTAAACTTGGAAACATGATGCTAAGAGAAATTAGCCAGGCATAAAAGGACCAATATTGTGTGATCCCACTTACGCAAAATATCTAGAACAGGCACTTTCATAGAAACCAAAGGTGTCCATGGGATGGGCAGGGGCTGGAGGAAGGGTAGTTGCTTACTGGCTAGAGTTTCTATTTTCAGAGTGATAAACAGCAGTGCCGGCTGAACAGCATGGTGAGTCTGATCTACGCCGCCGAATTGTACGCCTAAAACTGGTTCAGATGGCACATTCGTGTATGTGCTGTAAGTTTTGTAATAGGAAGACAAAAAGCAAAGGAAACTGTGAAGTCCGTGAATGCCTGGGCCATGGGGACTTGGGGGCCAGAAGGAGTCAAGGGGGGTGGGCCAGGGAAGTGGGCCGTGTGCCGGCAGCAGAGCCCAGCACAGGGAGGGAACGCTGTGCCTCGGCCCCAGCGCCCTGGCCGCCTGGCACGCCGCAGGGATAAACAAGCTGCTTTTGGCTCCTGCCCTGGACACTGAGGGAGGGTGGGGGAGAGGGAGTCCTGAGTGGTGAAATCGAGGCTGAGACGGACAGCTGCGAAGAGGCTGCAAGGAACCAAGACGGCTCGGTCCATGGCATCAATCAGAAACCAGCTCAGGGGCCCTTCTGCCCAAGACTGAGAAAAAAGGCTCGGGTACACGGAGCTGTGGACCAGGGGGACCTGCCGTATCACAGAGCATTTACTGCAGAGAAAGAGAGAGAGAGACGGGTACACACAAGCTCTGTGCGCCCCGAGGCAGTTCTGGGAAGACAGCTCTTTCAGCATCAAGCAACAGCAAGGCGCCGTGCCCACTTCCACCAGAGAACCAGCTTCACGGGTCTGTGCCCGGGCACCCGAGGTAACAAGGCGCTTTTTGAGTGGAAGGCAGTAAATACACCGTGTCACGGTGCCACATTCCACAGCCAAGGTTTTTCCAGCCCTGCATCACCCTGATTCACTTACTGAGCTACTGGAAAAAAACAAAACCGCCCAGAGGCACCTTCAAATGCAGAGACAGGGAGGGGGCCGAGGGCAGTCACACAAAGAGCCACTGTTGTCGCCTGGCTGGGCTGTGCAGCCCCAGGCCCCTCCCTGCTGGGCTGCAGCACACGACTCCCTTTGCGCCCCAGCCCCAAGCTCCCTGCACAGGGCCCTGGTGCCCTCTGGGGTGCTCACGAGGCAACACAGGTCCCAAGGGCACAGGGAAAGAGTACCGTAAAGAACAGAGTTGATAAAGCTTCTGCGGTAAGATAAGGAAACAATTTCATCACTCTCTCTGTCTACCCAAGGCCCACATGCAGATACAATGGCCATTTCCAAAACAAAAAACTCCACCATCTTCAGGGGGGTCAGGATCTAGCTCAGTGGGAAAAGATTCTCCAGCAGGAATGAAGCCCAGAGCTCTATCCCAGAACCACAAAAACAAAACAAAACGGACAGTACTCTCTTGAAGGCACCTGCTGAGGACTGAGAAGCTGCCTTCCCTTCTCCCTCGATCCCCACGCGATGAGACAGTGTTGGAAAATTGCTCTGGTATTAATTTCCAAAGTGTTAAAAGCAGTCAGAGTCCGGGTGCTGTGCAGGCGCTCAGGCAGGGAGAGGAGGCGGCTGCTTTGCGTGCTGCTCCTCAGAGCTCCCCCTCCCCTCTGCCCTCTGTCCTAATGTTTACCCACAGTAAAGCCTTTGGCCTTAAAAATATGGAGAAACCATTGAAAACCCTAAGATCACAGTGACTCTACCTGGTTCACTTCAGAGCCCCAAAGATAGCAAGAGCCTTAAGCCTGGCTCTTAGAGATCACACACAGCTGCACTGACTGTAACTTGTGCCTCTATTTCCCTCCTATTCTTTGGGACCCAGAAAGGTGAACTCCACGTGCTGCTTCAAAGCCCCCGTAGTTGATGAGCAACCAACACAGCCCAATACAATAGGGTGAAAGCAAGGTAGATCACTGAGCCCTGCACTTAGTAAGCGCACTGGCTTACTAAGAGACAAGAGGCGCCACCTGGCTAAGGAATAAGTTACCTGCCTGTTGCCTTGGTAACACTGGTAATAACATGCCAATACAAAATCTGTATTGAAAGGCTAGGGTGGGGGGTGGGGGCAGGGTTCTACTTTCCGGCTCTCCAGTGTGTCTGCCAGGCACACTGCTTTTCTTCTCTTCCCTTTCTATTTCCTCCTGACTTTGTAATAAAGTTTTTGTTAATGCTACAACCAAACCGTCTATTAGTTTTAATTCCTAGTTCAAGTTCTTTTCTTTGAATTGAGGAAACGAGCCCCCAACGCCACTACAACCGTAACACCTAGATCCTTATTCCTGAACCCCAACACCACGTCGTCCCCTGCCAACCCAGCAACCCAGACGCAGAAGAGAAACAGTCTCCCGTCTGTAATGCTTGGGCTAGTGTCACCCCTGGTACTTCCTTTTAGGGCTGAAAAACTCAGGCAAAAAAAAAGCTAACAAAAGACCTAAATGTCCTAGTTATTTAGAGCTTTTTGTTTTATTTTGTTTGGTACTGGGGATTGAACCCAGAGGCATTCCACTTCCAAGCTACACCCCCAGTCCAATTTTATTTGTAATTTGGAAACAGGGTCTCATTAGGTTGCTGAGAGCCTCTCTAAATCGCCAAGGCTGATTTTGAACCTGTGATCCCCCATCTTAGCCTCCCAAGTACTGGGATTACAAGCGTGCACCATCATGCCTGGCATATTTAGAATTTTAAAGTATTTAACGGGCTGGGGGTGCAGCTCAGTGGTCAAGTGCTTATCATACGTGAGAGATTCTAGATTGGCTGGATCCCCAGGGCTAAAATAAAGTATTTAGAAGGCTGCGATTTTTTAAAGAATTCATGTGTAAATAAAAAGGGTCCGGGTGTATTCCTGCGTACCGGCTCCGGGCGCTTCAGGTGCTGGTGTAAGTTAAGAGCCAGGCGATCCCACCACCGGCCTCTGCTGTCGGGGCAGTAAATTTTCTGAGCCAAAAGGTTTTCAAGTTCCTTGACGGCTTCCTATTGCAATAACAACAAAGAAAGCTCATTAGAATCACAAAACGGACTGTAATTGTACTCAGAAGCCAACAGAATTGGAAAAGTGTATTTATAACTTGTGTCTTTCCATGCTAAGGCCAAGGAGCAGGGCTGTCAGGTCAGGGACTCTTGAGAGGTCCTGAGCGGTCCCTGTTTCACACCAGGTCCCCGCCCACGGGCACCGAGCTGTGGCAGGTCAGCAGAAACTACACGTGTCCTCTGCCGTCCCGTCAGCCAGCACAGAGCCGCAGGGACCAGGCTCCAGGCAGCAGGGGTGCTGATTGGGGCTGGTGAACCCACACACTTCTGGGAAATCAGGACACAGGACCGACTGCAGGAGGGATGGGGGTACAGAGGACAGTCACAGGGGGGTGCAGCTCATTCAAACACCTCACCTCAACCAAGAGTCCCCTAGCTAGAGGCACGTTCACACTGCGAACGTGTTCATGCGCTTTTTTTAAATTTTTTTGTGGCACTGGAGATTGAATTCAGAGGGCTTTCTACCTCCGAGCTACACCACCATCCCTACTTTATTTTTATTTTGAAACAAGGTCTTCCTAGGTTGACGAGAATCTCACTACTTGCTGAGGCTGTCCTCGAACTTGTGATCCTCCTGACTCTGCCTCCCGAGTACTGGGATTACAGGCGTGCGCCACCACGCCCGGCACTTTATGCTCTTTTGTGACTCATGATCTCTTTGAAACATGTCATGATTTACTCCAGAAAAAAAAAAAATCACAAACCCCCTGTATACACATAATTTTGGGGGATCAAAGATTTCCCCTAACCTATTCGTTGCTTCTCTCATGATTCATAGACCCCAGATTAAAAACCCAGCTCAGCATATCCTCTGTTTCAAGCGCCACTTTTCGAGACAGAAGTATCAAACACGAGCTAAGTGAGAAGTCTGGCGCCTCCAGGGTGTTTGGTTTGAGGAGACCAACAAATTTCAGATTTGTGACCAGAAATCTGAATGATTTCCAGACAACCCACCACAGCCCAGAGGGAAGCACACGGAGATTCGAGATTTGGGGGGATCTTCCGAGTGTCACGCCGAGTTCCGAGAGTCCCAGGTTCCCTGCTGGGCTCTGCCTATGACGCCCAGGCCACCCAGGGACAGACGCTAATTAATGCCCGAGTAAACCAAACAGATGCTGGTCTGTGGCAGCCTTCTCTCTTCTCCCCCAAGGGACAGAGGACTGCACACACTAAACCCACGTCCCTGGACGGCCGTGTGCCAGCCCCGCTTCGGAAGAGCCAAGGGCCTGCCGGTCCCTTCCTTCCCGAGTCCCTGGCTACCGCTCTCAGAGCGGCGTGGATGCGGCCGGGGTTCTAACCTCGTACAGGTGGAGCCTCTGCAAGATCTCAACAGCCCGCGATAAAATCCGTGTATAAATCCAGCCGACCGTGAAGCAGCGCAGGAAGAGCGGCAAACCCTCGTGGTATCTGAAAGGAAAACGGCGCCAGTGGTCGGCGCGTTTGGCGTTATTTGTTATAAGTATAAGAAGTAACAAAAGAGATCGCATTTCCGGTGTCTTAAAAAGCTATGTTCCAAATACATTCAGGAGTGTACAACTGTCTACGCCACAAACGTCATGGCCAGCCACACTGTGCAGGTCACTCAGATGGCGGGAGGGGGACAGGAGGACACTAGTGCTGTTCCAGCACACCTCGGCCCATGGGGGGAGGGGGGGGTAATTTTCTAAGCCCTACATAGAAAGGTTTTACCGTGTGTGTGTGTGTATGAGAGAGAGACCCTTTTGGTTTTGAAACAGGGTCTAAGTTACCACGCATTGGCCTAGAACTTGTGATCCTCCTGCCCCGGCCTCCCAAGGACTGGGATTATAGGCATGCACCACCCCGCCAGTGCTTATCTTTAAAAAAAAAGAAAAAAAAAAATTTAGAGCCAGGTGTGGTGGTGCCCAAGTAATCCCAATACTTGGGAGGCTGAGACAGGAGGATAGCAGGCTTGAGACTGGCCTTAGCAACATAGGGAGGCCCTCAACAACAGAGTGAGACCGTGTTTCAAAATAAAAAAATAAAATAGAGCTGGGAGTGTAGCTCAGAGGTAGGATATTCTTGGGTTCAATCTTCAGTACTACAATAAAATGAAATAAATTATATTAAAAGTGCATTTTACGATTTTTTGCATATATTGCTATTTACTTGTTAATTAAGCTTTTTAACTGATACTGAAAATACAAAAATTATATATGTTAATGGGGTATTATATATGTTAATGTGATGTTTTAAAACATGCACATACTGTATAATATCTATTTCTTCAAACACTACTTCATGATAAAAAAAAATCTAAAATCATTCTAATTTTTTGAGATGGACAGTTCATGATTGCCATCTATAATTGCCCTACTGTGCAGTAGTAAGCCAGAATTCCTCACTGCCATCTCATGCAACTTAGTACACACTGATCAATCTTTCTCCACCCTACTGCCCCCCAAATTCTTACCATTTTAAATAAAAAGAATATTCTCTGGCATGTAAAAATCACAGGGAATTCAAATTACATTACCCATAAACACAAATGCAGTTTAATGGAACATGACCATTTTCATTCTTTTTTTTCTTTTTTGGAACTGAGGATTGAACCCAGGGACATTTTACGTCCAAACTACACCTCAAATCTTTTTTATTTTTTGAGACAGTGTCATGTTAAGTTGTTGAAGGTCTTGCTAAGTTGCTCAGGCTGGCCTCGAACCTGCAATCCTCCTCTCTCAGCCTCCCAAGTACTGGGATTACAGGCGTGCGCCACCACGCCCAGCAACGCCCATTCAGTTATACACTGCCGGCTTTTGCACCTCAATTGCAGGGTGATTTTGCCATGAATCTCCAGACCTTCAAAACCACATACAACTGTAATATTCTGTAAAAGATGATTTAAAGGAGTTTATCAATCTCTTTTCCTTGCTATGATTTTTAAGTCAATATTATTTTGTTATAAAATGCACATCCTAAATATTTTTCTGGAAGAGGCCCTAGGCAACCCTAATTTTTCTCATCACTGTGTTAATAAGAAAAAGATTTCTTAACAAATACTGAAGATGTTTAATGTTTTAAACAGAACAATGATTTTTAAAAGTGAACGTTCACTTGTGCTGTCTTTTTCAGAGTAATACGTGTTTGGATTTGCATCAGAAGAACACACTGCAACACACCCCACCTCTACCTGGAGTCTGGGTGTCGCTCACATTTAAATTCACTAAACTGGGAAGTAATAGCAACACACCAAAAGATGGCAAGCTCAAAGCGGAGCGAGTATGCACTTGGAGTCTACCGTAGAGGAATCTGAACTGCATAAAATTCGCTTTAAACTCTGGCGTTTTCTCGTTTCACACAGGACTTTGACTCTGCACAAAGCAAGTACAAAATTCCAATTCTGCCACTGACAGGACCATGGAACAAAAGGAGTGTGTTCTTCATGAATAAAACTGCCTCACGGGGCTGGAACAACTTGGTCACTGAGCACATTTTGGCGGGTACCTTAAAAAAAGAATCTTGCTGGGGATGCGGCTCAATGGTAGAGTGCTTGCCCAACATGTGCGAGGCCCTGGGTTCGACACCCACTGCTGCGAAACAGCAAGTCTTACCTCAGGGAAGGGTGGCTTTTCAGTTCGTTCCAGTCTTGTTTTGCGAGTTGAGAGAGCGCATGAGCCTCTTCCCAGCTCCCATTGGCCATGGCAGTGGAAATGTCGCTCAGCATGTGCACGGCCGTGGCGTATCTGGGGAACAAATGGCCCCCAAGTCCCAAATGTTAAGGAGCAGTTCCATAAAAACTGCCCCCTCCTAGCCACTAGATCTAACTCTTGACGGTAAGAGCGCAGTTCTTTTTTTTTTTTTCTTGCGGTGCTGGGGATTGACCTCAGGGGCATTCTACCTCTGAGCTATACCCCCAGCCCTATTTTTTATTCTTTATTTTGAAACCAGGTCTCACTAAGTTGCAGAGTGCCTCACTAGATAGCTGAGGATGGCCTCGAACCCGATCCTCCAGTCTCAGCCTCCCGAATGCTGGGATTACAAGCATGCGCCACCACACCTGGCTCAAGAGTGCAGTTCTTAAAATGTGAAGGTAGCCGGGCGTGGTGGCGCACGCTTGTAATCCTAGTACTTGGGAGGCTGAGACAGGAGGATCTGGGTTTGGGGCCAGCCTCAGCTACTTAGTGAGGCCCTCCACAGCCAGCCTCACCTACTTAGTGAGACCCTGTTTCAAGATAAAGAATAAAATCGGGCGTGGTGGCACGTACTTGTAATCCCAGTACTTGGGAGGCCGAGACAGGAGGATCCGGGTTTGCGGCCAGCCTCAGCTACCTAGTGAGGCACTCTGCAACTTAGTGAGACCCTGTTTCACAGTAAAGAACAAAAAATAGGGCTGGGGTGTAGCTTGGAGGTAAAATGCCCCTGGGTTCAATCCCCAGTACCGCAAAAAATAAATAAAATAAAATGTGAGGGTTAGTGAAATTTTATTCTAGTAATAATTCAACATGACTGCTCAACTGGAATGGCACAAAAGAACTGATAAGGGTCGCCCGGCTAAAAAGACAGAAATGCTTACACCATATGATTCCGTAGCAAGTTCCGCTACATAAAAGTGATACTGATCAAGTTGTCACTCCCAAGTTTTGGGAATTCATTGATTCATCCATCCATCCATCCATCCATCCATCCACAATTTGGCAGCCACCAAGCAAGTAACTGACGTCGGAATTATAGTAAGGTGTCCATTTGATAACCTAATCCTTTAAGTCAGAGGGAGCCTGAGGGTCACTGCTCACGTTCAGAAAATTACTTAGGATATTTCGAAAATAACTATAGGATTGAACTTTGAGGAAGCAGTAATGCTGAAATTTTATTACACCACTTAACCTGAAGAAAGATGACTTTTCATTACTTGCTTTTGTGCGTGTAGCACTGGCTTGTGTGTGTATGCAGTGCTGGTTATTGAATCCAGGGGCATTCTACCTCTGAGCCACACCCCCAGCCCTATCTTACTGTTTCACTTTGAAACAGGGTCTTGCTAACTTGGCACACACTGGCTTCAACTCTGATCCTCTGGCCTCAGCCTCCCGATACTGGGATTACTAGTGTGTGAATTGTACTCAGCTTATTTCTTTTTGGGGAGAGGAGGGATGCTGCAGATTGAACCCAGGGGCATTCTTCCTCTGAGCGACAGCCCCAGCCCTTTTTATTTTGAAACAGGGTCTTGCTAAGTTGCTGAGGGTTTTGCTAAATTGCTGAGGCTCATCTTAAACCTGTGATCCTCCTGTCTCAGCTTCCCAAATACTGGGATTACAGGCATGCACCACCATGCCCGGCCAGCTTACTTCTTTAGAATACCAAAAACAAAGGCATTTGACCCGTGGATTCTGTAACAATCTGAGTACACATTCATTGTATTTGTCTAAAAGGAAAGCATGGGATACCAGTATGTACAAGAAGAAGAAAAGAAATTGCCTCTCAATGTAAAACTCTGCTCAAAACTCTCAGATTTAATATTTTACACTATGCTATTAAACAGTTCTAAGGTTGATGAGAACGCAGAAAAACTGCACAGCCTGGTGGGGAGCCCTCCCCAGCCCGGCCCATCACCAGCCACAGTGCCAGAGCTCCGTCCCTGTCCCACCCCCAGGAAGCACCTGAAATCTTTTTATTTTGAAACAGGGTCGAGCTGGGTATGATGGAGCTCACCTGTAATCCCAGTACTTGGGAGGCTGAAACAGGAGGATCCAGGTTCACAGCCAGTCTCCAGCTATTTAGTGAGGCCCTTTGCAACTTAGCGAGACCCCGTTTCAAAATAAAGAATAAAAATAGGATTGGGTATAGCTTGGAGGTAGAATGCCCCTGGGTTCAATCCCCAGTACTGAAAGGAAAAAAACATCAAAAAACAAAAAGACAAAAAAATAAAACCTGGTTGCTAGGTTGCTGAGGCTGGCGTTGAATCTGTAATCCTCTTGTCTCAGCCTCCCAAATTCTGGGATTACAGGCATGAACCACCATACCTGGTCCAAGTACTTTGTTTTTTAACGACTCTTTTTCTTATCAAAACCTACTTTTGCTGGCCAAACCAAATTTTCACTAAACCCATATACCAACAAACTAGTGAAAATTGCTAATTTATATTGTACATGACTCTAATACATAGTCTACATGTTATCAGCTTTATCTGCAGTGTTATTACTAGAAAACATTCATTTTCTGCTTGTTTGTTCTAACAATATATTTATTCACAAGGCAGGGCTGTTAAAATGTGTGTATTAAAAAGTACTTTCTGCCAAAGCTCTTTGGGAACATAAGCCAGGGAAAATTTTGAGGTTCTGACCCAAAACTCATTGGTTTTGGCAATCTTAATCTAAGCGCATTTTGACTTTTTCCCTGTAGGCTTAGAAATGCATACAAATGAAGCAAAAAGATACCCAAAACTCAAAATTTCAAAAATGATTTGGGCTATGAACTTAATGTTTTTACTTTGGCTAGAAGGAAAAAATAATAAAAACTTTTATTAAATTTAAAAATAAGCCGGGCGTGGTGGCGCACGCTTGTCATTCCAGTACTTGGGAGGCCAAGACAGGAGGATCTGGGTTCTTGGCCAGCCTTAGCTACTTAGTGAGGCCCTCCACAACTTAGTGAGACCCTGTTTCAAAATAATGAATTAAAAAAATGGGGCTAGGGGTGTAGCTCGGAGGTAGAATGCCCCTGGGTTCAATCCCCAGTACCACACATACACACACACACACACACACAAAATTAAAAATATTCAAGTTGTAATCCCAGTACTTGGGAGGCTGAGACAGGAGGGTTGCAGGTTTGCCACCAGCCTTGGCAACTTAGTGAGGACCTTCACAACTTAGTGAGACCCTGATTCAAAATAAAAAAAATAAAATAGGGCTGGAGGTTTAGCTTAGAGGTAGAAGAACACCCCTGGGTTCAATCCCCAGGACCACTGAATGAATGCATGAATGAATGGACAATGAAAATATTAGAGTGAATTGACACAATCCTACCTGATAAGATCCTCTCTGTCTTGGAAGATCTGGGCTTTCCGATTGATGGTATAACTAGGAAACTCCATTCGGCCAAGGTTGACCAGCAGCACGGTTGAAAGCTGACCCTGACCGCCACAGGCAGCGTCCTCATCCTCCACGGAGTCGGTCAATGAAAACAGGAGCAAGACCCGGGAAAACACAGCCCTGGGGGCTTTACACACCCGCACGGACCGTCCAGCCAAGTCTTTAGCTCTGAAAATCAGCAACACAGAAATGCCTTTCTGGTTCCTAAGCATTTAGAGGACAGATTTCACCAATTATTCTCAGCCAAAATAAAGATAAATGGCACTCAGACTTGGGAGGCTGAGACAGGAGGATCGCAGGTTCAAGGCCAGCCTCAGCAACTTAGTGGGACCCTCAGCAGCTTGGTGAGACCCTGTCTCACAATAAAAATAAGCCAGGCATGATGGCGCCCGCATGTAATCCCAGTACTTGTGAGGCTAAGACAGGAGGATCAAGGGTCCGCAGTCAGCCTCAGCTACTTAGTAAGGTCCTCTGCAACTTAGCAAGACCCTGTTTCAAAATAAAAAAATAAATAGGTCTGGGGATGTGGCTAGCAGGTAGACCACCCCGGGCTCAATCCCCAGTACCTAAATAAATATATATATATATATATATATACACACACACACACACACACACACATACACACACACATATATTTTAACATATATATATATATGAAATATTTAAAAATAAATGGCACTCAGCTAGGCATGGTGGTGCACACTTGTGATCCCAGTGCTTGGGACGCTGAGACAGGAGGATCGAAGGTTCATGGCCAGCTTTAGTTTCTTAGTGAGACCCTGTTTCAAAATAAAGAATAAAAAATAGGGCTGTGGGTGTAGCTCAGTAGTAGAATGCCCCCGGGGCTCCATCCCCAGTACCATGAGAATAATACATAAATAAATAAAGAACAATAAAATAGAGCTGGGGGTGTGGCTAGCAGGTAGACCACCCCTGGGCTCAATCCCCAGTACCTAAAAAATATATATATAATAAAAATTAAAAACTAAATGGCACTCATTGTTCTAATCCTGAACCAAATCTACCACTTCCAGATGTGAGACACTTCAGCTCGCTAGAGCTCAGTTAGGGACACGGGATTGGACGCATTGACGTCTCCAAATGACTTCCCACATGGTTTGGCTCAATCAAAAGGTTTCCTTCCCTAACCACAGAGTAGGATGAGGTTTATCCTGGTCATGAATATTTAATATACCAGGAAAACTCATAAAAGCATTCTCTCTTCACCACTGCCACTTTTCAACTATTGATTACAATGGCAATTTAAAGAACAGGCATTGATTTAAAATGTCACCAGCAAGCGTTCCTGGTGGGCCGGTACAGTTCATATACCAGGAAGTGGTACAAATCTATGCGCAGGTTTGGGGCTGCTCTCTACTGCACAAAGTAGACCAGGGGCACCTCGGTCTCTGGGCACCCTGAGAGTTAATTCTGTTCCATTCTGGAGGTCAGCCACGTGGGCTGGAGGTCTGCGCTCAGTGCAGGCTGTCACAGGGTCTCCGGGCCTCAGCATTGCTCACTTATCGGGAACCCCAGGCTGAACCCTCAACCATGAGGCCCCAATAAAGACGCTGCCTGAATGTTGCTGATTCAAACCTCTCTTTATTATACCTCTCTCTCTGGGATTGAGGGCACTACACAAGCAGTAACAAACAGCACAGAAGCTGTCTCTCCAAATAGTGCCTTTCCAACAAACTCCCAATAACCCCTCTCTCCAGCAATCCACCTTCCACTAGCAACCCACAACCTTTCCTCCCAGAACTTCTCCAGCAACCCACTCCAGCAACAACCCAGCCAGCCTCCACCCAGCAACTCTCTCTTGGGCGAGAGGTGGAGGCTCTTAAAGCCACACAGGGCCTGAGCCACGAGGCGTCTCATACAGCTCTCACCTAGGCTGGCCACGAGCCGGGCGTGCTGGTGCATGTGCTCTGGCGTGGCGCAGCCCTAGAATGATACCACCTGCAGCCACTTCTGGCACTCTGCCAGGCGCCATCTAGAGGCGGGGTCTTTCCGGTGGGGCTAAGCCCCCGACACTCACTCTCAGATCAGGGGACCCTCTGTTGCGGGGTCTGTCCCATGCATCACAGGATGCTCAGCAACATCCCTGGTGGCAGCTCACTGGTCGCCATGGGAACTGGGGACCAAAAATACCCCCATGATGCCAGAAACTCCCTCAGGGTCAAAAATCCCCCCCGGTTGGGAAACTGTCCTAGTGAGGACCTCACCCCTTCCTGTTAAGCCTGCCTGGGGAACCAAGGACATCAGTGCCACCGGCAGAGACTGAGGGCCTCAGGTGGGGTTCCTGTCGCACCACTATGTCAGCAAGAACCGCTCGCTCATCTAGAGACTGCCAGAAGGCACCGCTGCAGCTGGGCGTATGGCGCAGTGGTTGGCTAGCACGCCTGAGTCCCTGGGTTCAATCCCCAAAGAAAAGTGGCCGCCTCTTCCATCTGCACACCCGGCTCCGGGGACAGTTCTGAGAGCAGGCCTCTGGGCTGCTGGGGAGGCATTAAACACGGAAAGCGGAGCAGGGAGCTCGACTAGGATTAAGAAAGTATCAAGCCGGGCGTGGTGGCGCACGCTTGTAATCCCAGCATTTGGGAGGCTGAGACCGGAGGATCCGGGTTCGCAGCCAGCCTCAGCTACCTAGTGAGGCACTCTGCAACTTAGTGAGACTCAGTTTCAAATTAAAGAATAAAAAACAGGGCTGGGGGTATATCTTGGAGGTAGAATGCCTCTGAGTTCAATCCCCAGTACCGAAAAAAAGAAAAAAAAGAAAAAAAAGAAAGTATCAGTAAAGAAGCACTGTTTCCTATTTCCTAATGGTAACAGTGGAGAAAGAGAAGCAGGAACTATCCTGGAATGAGGCTGTCGAGGACTCCGAAATCCCGCTCCTGGGAATGACTTGGAGAGAAAGCTGAAGCTTCAAGGGTTTTCGTGTAATGAAATGGCCCGGAGAATCTTATTTCCCTGCCACTCCACAGTCAGTGGGAAGAAAGGTTCCTCTTATTTCTTTTATTACTCTATCTGTTCATAGAGTAAGTGCTTATGCTGAAAGGAAGCTGTTTATTTTAATGTTTACTTACCTAGGAATTTTTTTTTTACCTATAAGGTTAACATTAAATAGTTTTTTAAAAAAATACAAAAGAGCCGGGCGTGGGGGCACACACTTGTAATCCCAGTACTTGGGAGGCTGAGACTGGAGGATCGGGGTTCACAGCCAGCCTCAGCTACCTAGTGAGGCCCTCCGCAACTTAGTGAAACCTTGTTTCAAACTAAAGAATAAAAAATAGGAATGGGGGTGTAGCTCAGAGGTAGAATGCCCCTGGGTTCAATCCCCAATACTGCAACAAAAAGAATAAAAAATAGAACTGGGGGTATAGCTTGGAGGTAGAATAAAATAAAATACAAAAGGACTTAGAAGGCATTTGGCATACCATAAAGATAAGGATTTCATACTTCTGAGGTTAACTAGCTACAATATAATTTACTAAAATGCACTATCCTTTTTATAATAAAGACACATAGGTAATATATAAAATATATATCACATGGTTTTAAAGTGTTTTCAAAAGCATTGTCTCATTTCAGAATAGTGGATTCCCAGGCTAAAGCTGATGTAGCTTGATTTCATAGGTTACATGGGCAAAAGAAATCAATTATAAAAGTTTTTATAATCTTCCCCAAATTAAAACAGTTCAAGGGTTTCCCAGTCATTAAAAAAACTACCCACAGGTTTTGGTAGATTATTGTTTAAAATAAAATTTTAAAAAATATATGTTATGACTGACTACAGCTCAATGAAGTTTACTAAAATAAAAATTGGACTAAATAGCTTTCCCTAAAATCTTTAAGAAGTTCAAACTATTTTTTTTTTTTTTGCCAGTACTTGGGAGGTGGAGACAGGAGGAGCACAGGTTCAAGGACAGCCTCAGCAAGTAGTGATGAGACGATCAACAACCTATCGAGACCCTGTTTCAAACAAAAAATAAAAAGGGCTGGGGATGTAGCTCACAAATAGGATGCCCCTGGGTTCAATCCTCAGTACCACACACACACACACAAGCCTATTTTTTCTTGGATAATAAAACACTACAATTTACCAGAGGCCTACTGTCTTTACTCTATTGCCTACTGATTTTCTTGGTCCTAAGAATGATAAGCTAAGAAAGAATCCTGGCCCCGTGGTGAGTAAGGTCCTCCTAGCCTTCTCCATTGAATGGCAACCGAAACAAGCAATTTCCACAACAGTAAGTTAGCACGTGCTACCAGCATTTTGAATGCTTTTCCTGTTAGAGTAACCAACCAACCTCTTTAAAATCACTGCTCCGACGCCGGGCTGACGCTTGCCCCAGGTGCAGGCTGAGCGCTGCCTGGCTAGTTTGAGGAAGGCGTCCACCAGCTGCTGCTTCTGTCCGCTGGGATTCGCCAGGTGAAAGGTCTTTGCCAGGACTTTCAGCTCCGGGGCAGAGAGAAGTTCAAGCACCTCAGAGAGTTCTTGCAACTCAGATTCTGGGGGAAAAAAAAAAAAAAAAGTTAAAAATAGTTTCAAGGAAGCTGGGCATGGTGGTGAACACCTGTATTCCAGTTTGTAGGAAGCTAAGAGAGAAGGATCGCAGGTTCAAGACCAGCATCAGCAACTTAGTGAGACTCTGAGCAACCTAGGGAGACACTCTCAAAATAAAAAGTAGAAAGGGCTGGGGTATAACTTGGAGGTAGAATGCCACTGGGTTCTATTCCCAGTACCAAAAAAAAGAAAAATAGTTTTAAGAAAGTTTATGTTCTTTCCCTGCCACTGCTGGGTCGTGCGGGGGCTGAGGTATGTTCAAGATTCAGCTTCCGCCGGGCGTGGAGGCGCACGCTTGTAATCCCAGTACTTGGGAAGCTGAGACAGGAGGATCAATCACAGGTTCGCAGCCAGCCTCAGCTGCTTAGTGAAGCCCTCTGCAACTTAGTGAATAAAAAAATAGGGCTGGGGATGGAGCTCGGAAGTAGAATGCCCCTGGGTTCCATCCCCAGTACTGAGGATGGAACCCATCGCCATGGCTGAGGAAGGCATTGCTGCTGGAGGTGTAATGGACGTTAACACTGCCGACTGCCCTCATCCATGACGGCCTAGCACCTGGGATTCTCGAAGCTGCCAAAGCCTCAGACAAGCGCCAAGCCCATCTTGGTGGGTGTGCTTCATCCAACCGTGATGGGCTATGAGGTCAGGCTGGCGGAGGCCCTTCATGCTGAGCACCAGGTCAGCCTAATTGAGGTTGATGACAAGAAACTAGGGGAGTGGGGCCTCTGCAAAACTGAGGGGAAGAACCTCCTAAAGTGGTTGGTTGCAGCTGTGCAATCCTTAAGGACTACGGCAAAGAATCTCAGGCCAAGGACGTCACTGAAGAGCACTTCAAACGCAAGAAATGAGCAAATAAAGATTTTGGTTTAAGCCGGGCGTGGTGGTGCATGCTTCTAATCCCAGTACTTGGGAGGCTGAGACTGGAGGATCCGGGTTCGCGGCCAGCCTCAGCTACTTAGTGAGGCCCTCTGCAACTTAGTGAGACCCTGCTTCAAAATAAAGAATAAAAAATAGGGCTGGGGGTATAGCTCAGAGGTAGAATGCCCCTGGGTTCCATCCTCAATACCGCAAAAAAAAAAAAGAAATTTTACTACTTTTTAGCTTTATGTACTTAAGAAGGAAGTGCAGTTAGATGCAAAAGAAATGATTTCTTACTAGAGAAATGTTGGCCAAAACTAGTTTTCTGAGTTTTCCAAATTCTTTCCATTAAAGATATGGAAAATGGATACATCCCGAAATCCTTAAAATAATAGAATTTCTCACTGAAGTAAAGGAAAGCAGGGATCAAGGGCACACCTCTGTAGCCCCGGTGCTTGTGGTGCTGAGACCGGAAGATCACAGGTTCGAGGCCGGCACGTGTGGTAACTTACCAAGACCTGTTTCAAAATAAAACAAGCCCGAGGGTGCGGCTCAGAAGTGGAACACCCCTGCGTTCCATCCCCAGCACCACCAAAACAATAAATAAAGGAAAATGTGATTACAACTGACACCCACAGACAACTGTTACGGTTTGAGCATCCTGCTTAACAGCTTCCTGTTGGTCTTTGTCCTCACCAAACCTCTGAAAGGTCTTCTGGAAGCCAGGCCACCGAGCGCACCGATCCTCTCGGGAGGCACAGGCCGGCGGCCCTCGAGTGGGCTCGCTCACTCAGCACGGAGGAGCCAGGCTCTGCGTCCAAGGACCCAGACACCATACGAGGCCCAGGGTGCCGGCTGCAGCACACCTGCAAGGTCTCAGCATAGGGCGGTACCTTCTTCCTCCAGGCAACTGCTACTGACCTTGTGTGCAGTCTAAGCCGGGCAATGTTCCGAGACCCGGGACTCGCTGGGGAATCACACTGCTCATTCTCAGGGAGCTTGCCTCCCCGAGAGCTAGCAACTAAATGTGCAATTATCCCCTTCACGTTGGTAGCGACTGCTGTAAAGAAAACCGCACCATGGGGCGCAGTCGGGCGATCTTTGAGGCGGTGACACGGCACAGTGGGAATCTAATGAGGGAGACGCAGTGCGGCCAGGTGACAAACTATGCAGAAAGGACATTAAGGCCACGGCTCTGGAGGAGGAGGAGAAGGAGGAGGAGGGCGCCCGGCGTTTTGGACAGCTGGGTGGTCACAGCAGAGGGAAAGGGACGGTCTAGAACACGGAGCAGAGAGACAGCCAGAGCCAGGCGCCACGCAGCCGAGTGGCACACCATCAGCGGGGCTGGGACTAGACTGAACGCCAAGGGAAACCAGCGGCTTCTGGCTGTGTGGCTTGAAGGTTATTTAAAGGTAAATTACAACCAGCAGTCTTGGGATATCTGTCAAAGATGTCAATTTACGGCCGGGCATGACGGCACACAACTGTAATCCCAGTGCTTGGGAGGCTGAGACAGCAGGATCACAGGTTCAAGGCCAGACTCAGCAACTCAGTGAGACCCTCAGCAATTTAGGAAGACCCTGTTTCAAAATAAAAATAAAATTTAAAAAAAGGGCTGGGGGTGTAGAATGCCCCTGGGTTCAATCCCCAGAACCTAGGGGAAAAAAAAAAAAATCCAGCTTCTGGAATCTGCATAAGTCTTTCCAGTCATGGTGGGGGCGGAGGGCGACTGAGGTTCCATTTCCCAGGTGAACCCGACAAAGAGGATGTGCAGGAAGCACGCCGTGTGAAGGCCTGATGCCCCATTAGCCAAGCTGCTCCCTGGCTAGCTCCTGCGCCATGCCTCCATGACACCCCCGGCACCCCTTCCCTACCTGGCAGAGCCTCCCTCTTCGTCGCTCCCCACTCTAAACTCCGTCCCGAAGAAACCATCGGCTGTTTGCTTACTTGGTCTAAAATGTCAGCAACTTAAACCCAAAGCTCATACCTCAGTTTCCATACAGTACGTACAAGTAGGTACTCTTTTTCTTTTCTGGTGCTGGCGATTGAACCCAGGGGCATTCTACCGCTTAGCTATACACGCAGCCCTTTTTTTTTTCAATTTGGAAACAGCCTCACTAGGTTGCTGAGGCTGGCCTCCAACCTGCAATCCTCCTGTCTCAGACCCCCACGTAGTGGGATTGCAGGCATGCGCCACCCCCGCCTGGCTCAGGTAGGTACTTAATAAATGCTGCTAACAAGACAAAGAAGGGTATCATTGGAAAAGAGAGTGTTCACGTGGATTTAAACCAATTAAACAATTCTCCAGGCAATCAATGCCTAAGAGCTGTATGCTGTGCATGCACGTGTGGATAGATAAGATCTGAGAGGAAATACTGGGTTCAGACAAGCCTGCTTTATTCTATCACGAAGATCTGGCGTCTGAGTACGATGATTCGAATTCTTACTAGGAGAGAGGCAAAGAAGAATGTGTCTCCTCTGTGGCAAAACCAATCTATGGGTGACTTTACAGTCCTAAACATGCGACACTCAGGAAAGCCACAGCAGAAACCTCTCGCTCACCTAGTGGTCTTAGCCCAGTCACATGAATAATCTGTTGCCCTAAGATTAAAAACTTGATTAAAAAAAGAAAAAAGCAATTACTCTTTACCGACACCAGCCAGGAGATGGCGCTCTACTGTTCTCACCATTGTGCAGAAAATGAATTCTTCCGTTCACACTTTGATGTCTCAGTTCCTTCTAATAATCATACCTGTCTGTAGAAAGCCAGCATGCGTCAGCTCTCCAACCACAGGTGTCAAGTCCAGGGCGATCTCTTCATATTCTAACTTATTCATCTTAATCCAGCTTAATTTCCGCTGAAAGAGCCTCACGTATAACTTCTGACCACTCGCTGCAATGAAGTTCAGAAAAATATTACCTTTCTTCTCACAAACAATATACAAGTGCCATTTACTTTTTCAACCTGAGGCAAGTAAACATGCTGTATTAGGAATATACATATTTTTACCTCATATATAGTAACATCACTTTAGGGTATAAGCCAGTTTTAAAAGTTCCAATTTGGTAATGGATATTGGTCATTTTAAAATTTCTAAAATCAAGCCCCAGCCAGGTGTGGTGGTGCACGCTTGGAATCCCAGTACTTGGGAGGCTGAGACAGGAGGATCCGGGTTCACAGCCAGCCTTAGCTGCTTAGTGAGGTCCTCCACAACATAGTGAGACCCTGTTTCAAAAAATAAAGAATAAAAAATAGGACTGGGGACCTAGCCCAGAGGTAGAATGCCCCTGGGTTCAATCCCCAGTACCGAAAAAAAAAAAAAAAAATCAAGCCCCCTTCTTCCTTTCTAGCCAATATTTCTTCTCCCTCAGAGAAGCCAGACCTAGAATTCTAGTATTTTGTTCTCTGCTTTTAATATACATTTATCTATTTTGGTCAAAAATTAATCTGAAGCCAGGCAGGGTGGTGCACGCATGCAATCGCACTACTCGGGAGGCTGAGGTAGGAGGAGAGCAGGTTCAAGAAGAGCCTCTGCAACTTAGACTCTGTTTCAAAACAAAATATAAAAAGGGCTGGAGGCGTCCTTGAACCTACAATCCTCCTGTCTCAGCCTCCCAAAGAACCGGGATTACAGGCCTGCGCCACCATGCTTGAAGTGACAAGTTCCATAGAGTCACCATGGCCCTTTGGATCACATAACGGTGGCTTTTTCTCCAAAACTGCACCACTGGCTTAGAGCTGCCATTGGCAACCAAGGATTTAAGGCATAAACTATTTTTAAATGTGCCAATTTAAGCTAGCAAGCTTCTTCCACACCCTGACTTTAAGAGGCAGAGCCCATGAATCTAAACATTGTTGGAGGAGAAGGAAATGTGCTCCAGGTTGATGTGTTTTTTCCTGTGTTGTATTTTACTTTCATTTTTGAGGAAATGGACCGTGGAAAAAACACAATAGCCTCACAGGAGGCTTCATTACATGCCCCAAACCCAAACCTACACTTTTCCAAGTCAGTCTGGATTTTTCTTTTTCTTTTTTTAAACTGGCTGGGCAGGATGACACATACCCATAATCCCAGTACTTGGGAAAGTAACACACGAGGATCATAGGTTCCAGACCAGCAGTGGACTGTAAAAAACAAAATAGGGCAGGACATGTAGCTCAGAGGTAGAATGCCCCTATGTTCAAACCCCAGTAACACACACACACACACACACACACACACATACACACACACACACACAATAAAAAAATAAAAAAATAAAAATCTGGACAAGATTGCTTCTTTATGGTCATCAAATATACTGGGTTTTTGTTGTTGTTTGTGTTTTTTTTTTGTGTGTGTGTGTGTGTGTGTTACTGGGGATTGAACCCAGAGGCATTTTACCTTCGAGCTACATCCTCAGCCCAATTTTGTATTCTTTATTTTGAAACAGGGTCTCACTAAGTTGCAGAGAGCCTCACTAAGTAGCTGAGGCTGGCCGTGAACCTGTATCCTCCTGTCTCAGCCTCCCAAGTACTGAGATTACAAGCGTGCGCCACCACGCCCGGCTCAAATATATTCTGTAACCAAAGTATTGGTCTTACATGGTAGACATCACTAGGCACAAACACGTATCTCTTTTACATGCACATCCTTGGTCCACACCTTCAGGAGGCTCTGAAACCACGAACACTGAGTACTTGCAAAACCACAGTGACTCCGTGTGACCATTAGATTCCTGCCAATGACATCCCACCCGAGTCAGGACCGCCATGGGGAGCAAAATTTCAAAAGCAAACAGGCTGGAAGATACCTGATAATTGATGAAACTTGGCTATAATTTCCTTCTCCTCTTCGTCAAAGAGCCTCATGTCCTCCTGATTCTCGAGTACGGCTTTCAGCACCACGAGGAAACTCTGAAGGTAATAAGGATGGCGCGGTGGCGTTTGGGCTGTCTGACCAGGATCTGTGAGGCTTGGCCCCGGCTCCAGGGGAGTTCCACAAGTGGTCTGGTCCTTTAAGTCACTGTCCCCTTCCAGGGAAGGTTCTGGGACGTCAGTCCATTGAGTAGCATCATTTATAGAACTATGAGATTCTGTCTCTGAATTGAACAGCTGTGTTTCGGAATCAACGGTCATTTCTACTTCGTCACAACTAAAGGCCTGACATTTTTCAACACTTTTATCATCTCTGTCTTCGACACGCTCCTGCTTTATGAGACTATCTTCTGAAGTAGACTTTAAATTAGTCCTAAGAGTTAAATCTGGTAAAAATAATGCGGGAGCATTATCTGAGAACCCCGGCGTGAGGGCTGATTTCTCGAATTCCTGGGTACCCTTTTGACTTCCCACTTCCGTTATTTTACTGCTTCTTACTATACAATCGGGAATATTATCTTCTTTTATAGAATCACGTATAAAAATGTTTTCCTTTTGAGAACTTTGCAAAACCTGATCCTTGTCCTCAATTTCCGAACCGTTATCAACTGGGCTCCTAACAGGTGGGGATTCGGAATTCGGTGAACAGAGACGAACAAATTCCTCATTCTTACCCAGTGACCTTTTTGCCTTTATGTATTTTCGGGACAATTTTGACGACAGGCTTCCCAAAGAAATGACTTTCACAGCATGATTTATCAGCTCATCTTGTTTTTTGCACAGCAAGGCATCAGTACTTTTAAAGTAGGGACTGGTCTGCTGTTTGACGCCCGTTTTTGCTGAACCGCTTTGGCCAGGGGTTGGACTCGTCTTTGGTGGGGATGACGTCGTCTTTGGTGGGGATGACGTCGTCTTTGGTGGGGATGACGTCTTAGCAACTGCATTTCCTAAAGGAACATTGGTTAAATCTACTGTGGGCATCGGTGAACTCATTAAGCCAGCCTGGGCTGGATCAACCTGCACGCCCTCATCGCTGGTAGCACACATCTCATCTAGGTGCTGGTTCAAGTTATATCTTGGCACCATTTTACTACAGACAGGGCAAGCAAGGTTAGCAGGTGGTGCATTGTTAAAATACGAAATAATAGAGTTAGGGGAATTTTTCTTAGCTTTGCTGATGGACAAGCTTCTCCGAGGTCTCTTTTTGTTACCTTCTGACATCATAAATATTAGGAAAATGGGGTGATCCAAGCATGAACGACACAAGGCCACATCAGGTGAAAAGCAGGAATGGTTTACTTTTACTTTCTTGGCTTGGACTAATAAAAACTGGGATTCTATGTAACCTCATGGTATTCCTTTTAGACAATTTCTTCTCCCTACAAAATAAAAGCACACGTGGGTTAAAAACATTTTTATGGACCAGGCATGGCGGCCCATGCTTGTAATCCCAGTAGTTGGGAGGCTGAGTCAGAAGGAGCCCAGGTTGTAAGCCAACCTCTGAAACTGAGAGGCTCTCCAAGACTTAGTGAGATCCTGTTTCCAAGTAAAAAATAAAATAGGGCTTGAGAGGTATATGTAGCTGGGGGGAGGGGGGGCAGAATGCTTCTGGGTTCAGTCCCCAGCACCACCAAAAAATATATAAAATAAAAACGAACCTGGGCTTGAGATAGAGGCCCCGGGCTGTAAGATCTGCCTGCGATCTTACAGTGTCCCTGGCCATAAAATGACTGGACTGGACTTGTAAGGGTAATTTTGAAAACTTTTTTTATGATCTAAAATGATCCGATCTTAAAGATGGGATTTTTTTTTTTTTTTTTTTTTTACTTTTAATTGCAGGCCCTTTTTATGATACCACTGCATCAGGGACCCTGTCCGGGTGGGCGGGTGCCAGCGCGCGGGCCCGGGTTCGGCCTGCAGGCGCGAGCGCCCACGTCCCGAGCATCTGTGCACACGCGTGGCTGCACCGCCGCGGCTCGCTGCTGGCCTGGCCCGCGCACCTGGGCTGTGCACCTGGACTGAGCACCTGGGGCCACGCGATCCACCCCGGCGCGCGCCCAGCTCTTCCCACCTGGCTCCGGGACCCCGACCCGCCGCCCGCGCCCGCGCCTCCCGCCCACCTGCTCCGCGCCGCGCTCCAGGCATCCGCAGCCGATCTGCGCGCCTCGAGCCCACAGGCCCGGCCAGTGGAGGGCCGAGCAATCGATCTCCATTCCTTTCCTTTAAAGCTCTGGCAGGCGACTGGTGCAGCCTTGGAGATGTGAGTACCGCCTTCCTTTCACACCTGGAGGAGGTGGCCCCCTCCGTGCGCCCCTGCGCGCCTTCTCTGCAGCTCAGTAGATGAAATATATATATTGTAACGACAGCTAAAAGGATAGGGGTGTAAACGTAACTACATTGTGGCAGGTTTGTTTTCTTTCTCTCTTCCTTTCTCTCTCTCTCTCTCTCTTTTATTTCTTTCTTTCTTTCCCTTCCTTCCTTCTTTCCTTTCCTTTTCTTTCCTTTCCGCTGGGGGTTGAACTCAGGGACATTCTATTCCAAGATACACCCCCAAGTCCTCCTTTTTTCTCTTTTTTTTTTTTTAATTTTGAAACAAGGTCTTGCTAAATTGTTGAAGTTCTGGCTAAGTTGCTGAGGGTCTTGCTAATTTGCTGAGACTGGCCTTGAACCTATGGAGTCTCCTGTCTCAGCCTCCCAAGTATTGAGATCAGGGCATGGGCCACACTGCTCCTGGCTCAGGCAGGGTCTTACATTTTGTAAGTGGCACAATATTAACTCCAAAGTAGATTGCGATAAGGATATATAATTCCTAACACAACTAAAAAGTAGAGAAATTAAAATCAAAATTAACATACTTGGTTAATTTTATTTGATTAAAAAGGCAAATCCAGGCATGGTGGTACATGCCTGTAATCCCAGTACTTGGGAGGCTGAGATAGGAGGATCACAAATTCGAGGACTGCCTCAGCAAGTAGTGATACTGTGATTAGCCTATCGAGACCGTTTCCAAATAAAAATAAAATAGGGCTGGGGGTGTAGCTCAGAGGTAGAATTCCCCTGAGTTCAATCCCCAGTACCAAAAATAAATACATAAACAAACAAATAAATAAATGGCTGGGGTAGCTGGGTGTGGTGAAGGGCGTGGTGGCACACGCCTTTAATCCCAGTACTTGGGAGGCCAAGACAGGAAGATCACAGGTTCACAGCCAGCCTCAGCTACTTAGTGAGGCCCTGGGCAACTTAGTGAGACCCTGCTTCAAAATAAAGAATAAAAAATAGGGCTGGGGGTGTAGCTTGGAGGTAGAATGCCCCTGGCTTTAATCCCCGGTACTGCAAAAAAATAAATGAATGACCTGGTGCTCTGTTCTTACCTTGTCACACACACAGCAGGACAAAGGGGGGCAGAATTCAGTCCCTCAAGTCCTTTTATAAGGTGCTGGTCCTGTTAGGGCTCTGCCAACCTATTCTCTGGTGCTGTGGTCTGAATGTGTCCCTGAGATTCATGTGTTGAAACGTGAAACTTTATGGCCAATGTGAGTGTTAAGAGGTTAAGACCTATAGGCAGTGATAAAGTCCCAAGGGGTTACAGGAATGTGTCACCATGCCCCTCCACAAAGCCCCATCGTAAAAGCAAAGATCCACCCTCATCCAACACCAAACTCACTGCTGCCTTGATCTTGGCCTTGTCATATTCCAGACCTGTTAAGAAGTTCTAGCCGGGCGTGGTGGCGCACGCTTGTAATCCCAGCATTTGGGAGGCTGAGACTGGAGGATCCGGGTTCTCAGCCAGCCTCAGCTACCTAGTGAGGAACTCTGCAACTTAGTGAGACCATTTCAAAATAAAGAATAAAAAAATAAGGCTGGGGGTATAGCTCAGAGGTAGAATGACCCTGAGTTCAATCCCCGTAATAAAAACAAGTTCTAGCCGGGTGTGATGATGGTGAACGCTTGTAATCTAGTACTTGGGAGGATGAAACTGGAGGATCGCTGGTTCATGGACAGTCTCAGCAATTTAGTGAGGCTCTTAGCAAGCTAGTGAGACCCTGTTTCCAAATAAGAAATAAAATTAGTCTGAGGATGTAGCTCAGAGGTAGAATGTCTGGGTTCAGTTCCCAGTACCACACACACATATATACACATGAAAAAGTCCTTTTGTCTATAAATTATCCAGTCTCAGGTATTTTGTTATAGCACACAAGGACTAAGACAACTAGTGCTTAATGTATCTCAGTACTCAGTACAGCCTAGCTCTACCTGCGGTAGCCAGCTTCTCCATCAACAAACCTGCACGGGATCTTCCTCATTACTGTGACTGGCCTCTCTAGGTGAAAATCCAGAAGGCTTTCCCGGTTGCTTTGGGTGAATCTCGTTCTCATTCTCTGCCCATGCAGACCAACGCTCATTGCATTTCTGCCAAATCATAACCCGAGATGGGGAGGTCGAATAGACAAGCACCTGGCAGTGACAGGTGACTGACTCTCTGAAGACTGCCCGTCCACCATCCTGCCGGTATCAACCCTCTTGTCACTTGTAGACATACCTGTCCGCTCTGCGTCTGATCACGGATGTAATCTACAGCGTGTGCTACCTGTGCTAATGGGTGACGTGAGACCATTTTCCAAGAGGGAAAGAGAAGCCATGTGGAGACGCTGCCCTTGTGTGAAGCAACCACACGGCAGGCAGTGGAAGATCAAAGTCCAGACCCAGCAGGGCTTCTGCTTCCACAGCTGGCCTTCTTAGCTCTGCCTGCTGGCCGGCACGCCCAGGGGGTCATCCTGCACCAGGCCTGGATCTCGGGAGCACTTGGTGGATCAGCCGAGCAGGAAGGGCCTGGGGAGCCAGGTCCTACTTCCCAAGCTGAGAAGCCCAGACAGGCTTCCCAAATGCAGGCGAGACCTCATCAGTGCATACTGCAGAATTAGAGAAGGCGCTCATGAACTTTATTATAAAACAGAACGATGACAGAATATAAGCTTCCACATGAATATAAACATATTAAAAGTATATTATAGTTTCAATTTATGAACAGAAATATCCTGTTTCTTCTTCTTTTTCTTTTCTGGTTTTTTTGCATCATTGATTTGCATTTTCACTTGATCTTGTAATTTTGAAAAGAATGCTTGAGACGACTTGAGGGCCTTGTCTTTTCCTTCATCCTGCAATTGAAACAATACAGTCTCCGGCTGTAAGATGGGCTTTTATGTTACACACACACACACAATATAATAGTATGTTATGATCAAAATGTATAAAAATATGAAGGTGAAAAAAGTCTAAAATTACGAAACACTACATCAGTTACCACAGAGATACTCTATAGAGTCAACCAGGTACCAGGCTCCAGGTCACCGTGAGGATCCTACAGGAAAAACTCAACAGCACTTAGGTGACTGAACCCTGCGCCTGGCCCCAAGGGCGACCTGGGGGCCGCTCAGATGCTGACTGGCAAAGGCCGCCGGAGACACGCCCGCTCCCCGAGGCCACGCAGCCGCTCTCCCTTTCCTTACCTTTAATAAGGAGGCTTTGCCGCTCTGGGTCAGCTGCTTTAACTTCTCCACAGCCCCTGCTTTGGAGTACTTCCCGGCTTGGTCTGGGTTGCTCTTTTCAAGCAGTTTTCTCCGCTTTTCCTTCTCCTTTAATTTCAAACGCTTTTGGTATTTCTTTTTCCTCCGTTCTCGTTTCTTGTCTGTAGCTGTTTTCTCGGCAGCTGTTTTTAGATCTCCAGCTTTATTTTTCTCCTGTTAAAAAATAACCACCAACAGACCAGTTAATCTAACCTGACATCAATTCAGGGGATGCAAAGAAAGGAGAAGAAAGCACAAGGCGGAGGCCAGGCGGCCGTATGGCCATGGTCCAGTGGGTGAGGCTGCAGAGGGAGTCCCACCTGCGGCATTCCACAGGCCCTGTGCCTCTCCATCCTGGGACGCGCTACTTGACAGAACAGACTCACTGACAGCTCAGCCTCCAGACTAATTCATGTAGGCAGGCAGGGGAGTGCTGCGTCCTCCGGCCCAGGGCAGGCAGGCAAGGCGAGCCCTCTGCACGCTCAGCCCTGCCCAGGCCACAGGGCCAGGCCTGGGGCTAATGACAGCCCCTGGGAACAAGGCTCCTCTCCAGCAAGGACTCGGGACTCTTCTCAGCTGCCGGCCCATCCCGCCAGGGCTGTCAGCTGCAGAGGCGGTGGACGCTCTGACAGAAGGGGTGGCTGCAGCTGTCGAGAAGCAAGTGAGGAGGGACAAAGGGCCTGGCAGAAGATCATGGCACTCAGCACGTTCACAAAGACCCAAACACTCTGCTCTAAGCCAGGTCTCGTTGCTTAAGCAGCACCCGGTAAAAAAAGGGAAGATGCTGACAGTAAAGCAGCATTACCATGCAAGCAACATGAACCCCGTGTTCTCAGCTCAGCACCACTGCTGGTATTCACACTGCATTATCACGGGGCTCTGACCCCGACAATTAAGAACTGCTTTGTAGTAATTCTCACACCTACACCCATAATAATGCCTGAAGACAGGAGACCGGTGTTTATTGTAACATGTTTGTTTGTGAGGGATTAGTTATTTGTGAAGAATTGGTTCCAGGATCCCTGAGTTTCCTACAACCCATGGATACTCAAGTCCCTCATATAAAATGGAGTAGCAGCCGAGCATGGTGGCACACACCTGTAATCCCTGCACTCGGAAGGCTAAGACAGGAGGATCGTAGGTTCGAGGACAGCCTCAGCAAGTAGTGAGACTCATCAACCTAGCGAGACTCTGTTTCCAAATAAATAAAATCGGGCTGGAAGTGTAGCTCAAAGGTAGAATGCCTCTAGGTTCACCCCCAGTACCACAAAAATAAATAAATAAATAAATAAATAAATAAATAAATAAATAAATAAATAAATAAATAAAATGGAGTAGCAATTGTATATAACCTACACACATCTCTTCGACTTATCCCTAGATACCTTACAACACCTAATACGACATAAATGCCATAAAAATAGTTGTCATACTGTACTGTTTAGGGAATAATAAGAAAAAGAGAAAAAAAGACTGTAGTACATGTTCAGCAGATGCTCCTTGTGTACGTGGTGTCGGGGTGGAGGCCAGGCCTCCTGCACACTAGGCAGGCACTCCACTACTGCGCTACAGCCCATTTTTTCCCTGTATATTTTCAATTCATGCTTGGTTGAATTCGTGGATGCAGAACCTGCAGATGTGGAGGGCTGCTTGCACCTAGGAACTGCTGAGCTATCTTAGAGTAGAAAATACAAACTCAAGGAGAATGCCACTGAGTGAATGGATTCCTAACTGGCAGGCAGACGTTCCGTGTCTCCGCTGACCTTACCTTGATCTCCTCAGGGGCCAGCAGCGCTGCATCGCTGACGCTCACCGGGGCCACTTCCTCCATGGTGATGGCCGGCAGGTTTGACACGACTTTAACCTCTGGGACAGGCTAGGAAGGAGACGATGCTTTCATGAGACGTCAGAAGTGGCCCTAGCATATATGTGTAAAATACTTCATGGCAAGTATTTCCAATGTTAGCTGTGCTGACAGCCAAGTTCGCAGCTGCCGGGAACAACAGCAGTGCTGGGGGCAGCACGGGTGGGAGCTGGGCGTTCAGGGGCTTCTGGCTCACAGCTATTCCAATACCATCTATTTCTACACTTCCACATGACATTTCTGCCATATTCAAACGGCAGTTTGTTCATCTGTTCCTGAGCTAGCCCCATCTGCCACATACATGGATATTGTCAAACGATCCCATCTATGACTTAATACAAAAGATTAATTTCCATTAATATTATCTTGTCTTTGGCTACAAAACTAGCTTATATACAAGAAAAAGCACTTACCTTGTTTGTTTTTGTTAGCAGGGATTGAACTCAGGGACATTCTACTTCTGAGCTATGCCTCTAGCCCTTTTATTTATTTTTATTTTGAAATAAGGTCTTGCTAAGTTGCCAAGGCTACCCTTGAACCTGCAATACTCCTGTCTTAGCCTCTCAAATACTGGTATTACAGGTGTGCTCCAACATGCATGACAAAATACAATTTAATACAGAAATTTTCTTATCTTCCAGAAACTGAAAACGTATCTTCATAAATATAAATAAAAAGTGGCATTGGACTGTTTTGAAAAACTAAAATGGTATCAAAATAAATCAACCCTATTGATTATAAAAAGGAAAGAAGATTATTATACTACTGAATCCTAATTTGCTTTATGTGTTGCTTTTTCTCTTTCTTTGAAAGAACTGCCAGAGACTCCAAAGTTACAACCAGTTTCACACATGGTAGTAGAAGGACCACCACGATTATTTACTGAGCACTCACACTGGTGTCTAGACATCTGATTCTCGGGTGTCCCTCCCTGCGAGCAGAGGCTGCCAGAGCGGGGGGGTGGGGACAGGATGACACTCGGGGACCAGTCCCCACTGCAAAGCCGCTCACCGACTCCTGCGCCAGCTCATTTCCTTCCCCAGTCCTAGCCACGGTTCAGCTAACTAGGGAGCTTCTCTGCCCCAGGAAACTTCACAAAGGACAGAAGGCAGAAACACAGTGGGATTCCGGATTCTAAGTGAGAAATGTCAGAATGTGAAGGGAATCATTTCTTCCCCTGGACCACAGTTCAGGCACTTACTGGGGACACTGTCTTCCATTCTACAATTTAAAGAGAAATACGGAGAAAATGGAGACAGTCCAAAAGACAACAAAAAAAATGATGGTTGATGATCGCTAAGTGGAGTCCATAAGAGTGACTGCAGGAAAAACCAACCTCAATACAAAAGGAAGAGTATCCAGGTCCTATATTGGTGATTTACAAAATATTCAGGGGGAAAAAACAAAGCTTTTCAATTGAGGCGAGTAAGCCAGGCGTGGTGGTCTCGCCTGTAATCCCAGGACCTGAGAACCTGAGAAAGGAGGATTGCGGTCGAGGCCAGCCTCAGCAACTCAGCAAGTCCCTGTTTCAAATTTTTAAAAAGGGCTGGGGCTGTATGTCAGAGGCAGGACACCCCTGGGTGTTCGCCATCTCCAGTACCACTGGGGAGAAGAAATTAAATTGAGGCAAGTAGACATGAACATGAACATACTCATTATTTCTTCAACTTCCAAGATCAACAAACGAGCATTTGAGAGGAATGGGCCCTGGCCAAGGGAGCCTGACACAGCGGTGAAAGCAGGCCCGGCGCGGGCTGTGACACTGCGACCGCCTACGCCCAGCGTGCTCACGGCCTGCTCACGCGTGCTCACCTGCACGGCACAAGGGCCATGCCCGCCTCCGGGCTTCCTGTCGGAGGAGTCGGCGTGTGTAAAGGACCTGACAGGGCATGCAGGGGCACCTCGGAATCCACAGAAGGTGCCACACCCACCCCACAAGGAAAACACAGCTGAGACGGTGGAAGGAGACGTCCCTGAGGCTACGCTGAGGGGCTGGTGGGGTTTGCCAGGGTCGGGCAGGACCAGGAGGGGTAGCTGGAATTGTCAAAACACCCAGAGTGAGCCTTCCTCCTACAGGCCCTGCCTGCGGCTAAGAGGGAATTACAGAGGGTTTATCCTGAAAGTGAACAGAGATGGTCTCCCCAAAGCTCAGATTCATCAGGTTGCATCTGCGCTCCCGACACCCGGAAGTGTTACCACGCTTACCGGTTTAGGGATGAAGTGGAAGTTTGACAAAGCGTCCAGTTTTAAGAAGAGAGAATCCATCATCTTCTGAATTTCTACATGCTCTGGATTTTCTTCTTCTTTTTTTTGCTTAGGAAATATGGTCAATAACATCAGAGTAAGAAGCTTAATATATGTCACAGACAAAGCACTAAAGACCCATGAGGACATCCCCACTTTCTTGGCACCAAAGCTTCAGCTATAAAGAAGCAATCCAAAGGTAAAACTAAAGGTATCGGCACCTGGATGGCGGCCGCACCCACCAGAGAGAACATGGGCCATGCATGGAGAAGCCACAGTGACCACACTGCCAACAGTCAGACTTACATTTAATTCCCTCAATATTTACTTCTGTCAAGAAGCAAGTTACTACCACTAGGGTGGCTATAAGTAAAATTAAAAAAAAAAAAAAAAAAAAAAAAAAAAAAAAAAAAAAAAAAAAAAAAAAAAAAAAAAAAAAAAAAAAAAAAAAAAAAAGATAGTAAGGATGCGGACAAACGAGACCCTGTACACTGATGGCAGGAATCTAAAATCGTGTAGATCCCGTGACAGTGGGTCAAAAAGGTTAAACAGAACTACTGCATGACCCAGCACTTACATTCCTAGATATATATACATACTCAAGAGGATTAAAAACAGGTACTCAAAGAAACACACTTGTACACCACTATTTGCAACAGCAAAAAGTTGCAAATGCCTATCGAGGGATGAATGGACAAACTATGGCATGTATATGACTGGAATATTACTCAGTCATAAAAAAGAAGTGCTGATACAGGCCACAATCTTGAAAATACGCTAAGTGAAAGAAGCCACATCCTATATTACTCCCTTCATACAAAATGCCCAAAATAAGTAAATTCACAGAGACAGGATGCAGGTTGGTGGTTGTCTGGAGCTGGGGCAAGAGATGAATGGGGAACAACCGCTCACAGGCATGGACTTCTGTCTCCGGGCAGTCAAATGTTTCAGATCTACAAGGAGGCGGTACCTGCTGAAGCCTGTATTCAATGCTTCTGAGTTTCTCACTTTAAAATGGTTAATTTTATGTCATGTATCATGTCAATAAAGGGGGATTAAAAAAGACCTGAAGTGTTGATGTAGGCTTCATAGAATTATCTGAATATCCATTTGGATTGCAAGGACTCTTTTTCCTTTTTATTTGTATGTTAAAGATTTATTGGTTAATCGCATTTTTTTTAAATGACAGTAATTTTAATTCTACTAAGAAAAAGAAAATTTCATACTTCCCCTACCCCCAGCCCAGAGTGCTTGTTCTAAAAGGCTAAGATGACATTTTGGTTTGCTTAGTTGTTATTTTTTCTTAATTAGGTCATAGGGGGGAATAAAACAGAACTCAGAAGCGCTGGCTCTCCGCTCTGTGCCCATGCCAGAGAGGACCCAGATGTTTCTGACATCTGCCGTCAGCACCCACCTTCCGGCCATGTTCAGGCTCTGTGCTGTCACCGCTTCTATTTTAACTTGACTCACTTTTTAAAATACCCTAAAGCTGGATCTGGGTGGCACAATCCTGTGATCAACCTCAGCTACTCGGGAGACTGAGGCAGGAGGATCACTGGCGCTCAGGAGTTCAAGATCTCTCTGGGCAGCACAGCGAGATCCTGTCTCAAAAGACGGGTAGGATACACGTGCTTTCGCCTCACTCTAGCAACACCAGCTGCGGAATCATCAGACTGATGAGTTTTTCTGATTCAGATCAGACACGCAGCTGCAAGGCGCGTCCGCCTACTTGCTCCGGCCTGGGACGGGCACTGAGCTTCAGGAACACTGAAGTCACCCAGACTCTCCCTCCCGATGGCCTGGGCGAAGGACGAGCCCATCTACTCAACAGAGGAACCCAAGTCCACACTCAAGAGCCTCAATGGCTGCTGACTTTCAAGAGAGAAAGGAAGTATCGCAGAACCGGCACAAGCTGCCGCATTGCTTATTTAAACTTTAACTCTCAAGGCAAACAAGTAGCTTCTTTTGCAAGACTGCCAGGCAGGAGTTTCACTGACATAGTTCTACTTACTCACGTGATTCTACGGGACGGTGGCATCGGGGCACTAGTTTTCGGTTGCTGCTTGAGTAGCATTAATTAACAAAATCTGACAGCAACCTTACACAGCTTTTGCAGAATAAAAATGCCGTCTCATTCCTAAGCACATACTGCCCACATACCCAATAAATCCAGTGTGAGGGAATAATTCAATTTGTTTGTGAATTGGGGGGGGGGGGGTACTGGGGACTGAACCAATACCCCAGAGTCATTCTATCTCCGAGCCCCTTTTTAATTTTTTTTTTTTAAACAGGATCTCACTAAGTTGCTGAGGCTGGCCTCAAACCTGCAATCCTCCTGTCTTGGCCTCCCAAATACTATGATTACAGGCATGCACCACTACACCTGGCTTAATTATTTAATCATTTTAGGAATATGACCTTGTCCTGCTGGTTTTTTTTTTTTTTGTAGTACTGAAGATTGAACCCATGGGCGGCATTCTACCTCCGAGCTACACCCCCAGCCCCATTTTTTATTCTTTAGTTTGAATCAGGGTCTCACTTAAGTAGCTGAGGCTGGCCTCGAACCTGGATCCTCCAGTCTCAGCCTCCCAAGTACTGGAATTACAAGCATGCGCCACCACACCCAGCTTGTCCTGCTATTTAATTAGAGTATTTTTAGAATTTTATAAATAGAAAACCCAGACCAGAACTAAAAATCCATATGAATTCATAGTCATATAAAATATATCTATAACTTAAAAATATCAATGAGAAATGGTGTGTGTGTGTGAGAGAGAGAGAGAAAGACAGAGAGGGTCAGAGAGAACGGAGATAGATGATTGGTTGATTGATTGATTGATTGATTCAGGATTGAACCTAGGAGCACTCTACCATTGAGCTTCACCACCAGCCCTTTGGGTTTTTTATTCTGAAGTGAGGTCTTACACTTGACCAGGCTGGCCTTCAGTGTGTGACCCTCTTGCCTTAGGCTCCCAAGTGGCTGGGATTGCAGGTGTGTGCCACTGTGGCTGGCTTGTTTCAGGATTTCAACAGTCACAAAACCTCTGTTTCTCTTCCAGTCCTTTAATAAAGCAGCGCAGGCTTAGAGGCCTCCTTACCTGGTTGAGTTTGATGTATTCCTGTTCATAAATTTCAGCAAGGCTCAATTTGCTCTTCTCGTGGTCTAACGTTAAACGTTTTTTATATTCAAATGCATCTTCTTTAGGCTTTTCTTTACGTACTACGTCATCCCAAGCCTGCAATGCAAAGGGCGTGTGGAACATATGTTAACACGATCAATAACTTATTTCTACACTCGTAAGCACTGTGGCAAAAAGAAACCCTCAACCAGAAATGACGATTCAAGTCACAATGCATAGGAATTATGAAAAGCAAAGAGGGCATAAAACAAAAGGAGCATTAACTCAAACACCCTTGTCTGCTTTTGTCTTAAGTGAGTCTTTCTCCTGGTTACCAACTTTTTTTGTGGAGAATGAACACCAGAGGCACTCTACCTCTGAGATACACCGCCCGCGCTATTTTATTCTTTATTTGGAAACAATCTCACTAAGTTGCAGGAGGTCTCACAAAGTCGCTGTGGCTGGCTGTGAACCTATGATCCTCCCGTCTCAGCGTCCCAAGTATGGGATTACAAGCGTGCAGCAGCACGCCCAGCTCTGGTTACCAATTTTAATTTCACAATTCTCCATTACAGTTTGTTTAGAAGTCAAGCCTCATGTTTACCTTGTTTCTTTTCATATTTTAAGACACTCTCCCCCTTCAAGGACCTGTACTTTAGACACAGAAATGCACACATTTTTAAAGCTTACTGTGCATGTCTCATATTCTAAGTTAACAAATTCAGACCAATTATTTAAAAAAAATTCTTTGCTATGTCATTAACATTTTAAAAGATACACCTTGGTCCCTTACACCACGTACTGTGCCTAGCCCAAGGGTGCTGGCTGTGATGGCTGTGATCACAGCAAGCCCTTTTTTTTTTAAAATAGGGTCTAGCTCTGTTGCCCAGGCAACTCTTCCTCCTACTTTGGCCTCCCAAGCAGCTAGGAGGATTACACGTGTGCATCACTGCACTTGGTTGGCTTCTCAGTCCAACGTGAAGGCTTTTTAGTAAAGAACGTGATTAAGTAGAAATGAAAAGAGCATTATTTCTATTCCTCAAACCTTTACATATTATTTCTAAAAATTCCAGTGAAATTTACATTAGGTTTAATTTCATTTTTACTGACCTGATCTCGTATCCTCTGCTTAATGATGTCTTCTAGCTGGAGGGTGGTTTCCTCTGTGATCACAGGTGCTAAATAAACATAACATGCATTTATTATTAAGACATTCGACCAGTGATTCTCAAATTGTGGTCATTGTATGTGCAGCATCAGCGACATCTTGGAACTTGTTGGAAACACAAACTCTCGGACCATACTATACTACCTGAATCAGAAAGTGAGAAAGAGGATTAACTATACATGTTTTGATTGAGTACTGGGGATTGAACCTAGGGCCATTCTACCTCCAAGCTATATTTTTGAAATAGACTCTCGCTAAGTTGCTGAGGCTAGCCTCAAATCTTCGATCCTTCTGTCTCAGCCTCCCAAGGACTGGGATTACAGGTGTATGCTACAACACATAGCTATACATGTTTTAATAAGCATCCTGATATTCCCTCAAGTTTAAGAACCACAAAACTAGAATAAATTTTTTTTGTGTGTGGTACTGGGGATTGAACCCAGGGGCATTCTGCCTTTGAGCTATACCTCCAGCCTGATTTTTCATTCTTTATTTTGCAACAGGGTCTCACTAAGTTGTGGACGGCCTAAGTAGCTGATGCTGGCGTGAACCTGCGATCCTCCTGTCTCAGCCTCCCAAGTACTGGGATTACAAGTGTGTGCCACCATGCCCGGCTTAGAATAAATACTATAACACGTGCTACGTCCTCATCCCTGGCACCTGGGGACTCTCCTCTTTTCCATTTTCTTGCTCACTGGAATAAAATGAAAACTCGTTTGGACTTCACAGGTTCAAGGATGAGTTTGATGAGATGACCAGGGTTTGGGGCTAGAGTTCACAATTCAGTCAGTGGACGGTGACAGGATGCAAACCTTATACACAGAGCACTCCAAGAAACCTAGTTATGGCCTGTGTATGAGGTATCATTAGTGTAATAATGTTCTATTTGAGTGAATTAATAATATTATGTTTACAGAAGAATATTCCAGCTGAACAGTCTACAGATGCTTCCTGAACTATTTTTTCGGCTTTTCTGTATGTTTCCAAGATTTTAAAATAAATAGCTGGGGTGAAGAGCCATCATCCAAAGTGTTCCCATGAAATGGTCCCACAGGAAAGCACAAAAGCCGGGCTGTGGGAAGGCAGGGCCGTGCACCCACGTGCCCCCCACGCGCCCCCCACAATCCCCCATCCGCACCCCACGATCCCCCACCATCCCCCATCCGCACCCATGCGCACGGCGTGGTCAAAGTGCAGCGTCTCTTCCAGGAGGCTGTTCTCCGGCCGCTTCTGGGCCGTCACTTCCCCTTGAAGCTGCCAAGGCTTCTTCTCCAACAACTCTTTTTCCAAAGATGCAATTTTCTCATTCATCTAAGAAAGACAAGAGAGAGTTTGACTTATGAATTAGACTTACACATGCATAGGGGGAAGTATTTCAAAGCGCTGAAGACATGTCTTGCCCTCCATGTGGTTTGCTCTGGACACCTTCTGATGCCCGTGCTACTGCTCCTGCTGCTTCAGGTGCATGGCCTCTTTTCCTCACCGATTGGAAATGCCATGTTTACCCAGAAACATGTGGGTGCATTTCTAGGTCCTATTCTATTCAAATGATCTATTCATAAGCCGCTATCGATTTTAATTATTAGAGTATTCTAATTTTTTATTTCTAGTAGTGTTGGGGATCAAACCCAGGGACTCAGGCCCTCACCCCCTTAAAGTAACTTTTTATTTACAATATCAGTATCTAAGCCAGGCACATGATACACGCCTGTAATCCCAGCAACTCAGGAGGCTGAGGCAGGATTACCAAATTCAAGCCCAGCCTTGGCAACTCAGCAACAACCTGTCTCAAAATAAAAAGATTAAAATAGAGAGCCGGGCGTGGTGGTGCACGCTTGTAATCCCAGCATTTGGGAGGATCCGGGTTCAAGGCCAGCCTCAGCTACCTAGTGAGGCACTCCGCAACTTAGTGAGACCCGGTTTCAAAATAAAGAATAAAAAATAGGGCTGGGGGTATAGCTCGGAGGTAGAATGCCCCTGAGTTCAATCCCCAGTACCGCAAAAAAAAAAAAAAAAGATTAAAATAAGCTAGGGCTATACCTCTGGGGTGGTAAGTTAGCCCTGGGTTGAAGTTCCAGCACTTAAAAAAAAAAAGTAGGGTTCAAGCCAGCACTGAAAAATAATGCTAAAGACTTTAGTGCATAAAATAACAACTTTTACAATTACCTTACAGAATTTTCTCAGTTTTCCTAACAGTTCTTTGGCTCATCTGTTTGGTTTTTCTAGTATCCTTTGCTTTCATTCTAGTTTTTCTTTTTCTTTTTCTTTCTTTATTTTATTTATTTTTTTCTTTTTTTGGTGGCTACACCAGCTAACAATTCTAAAAGAATGTTTAAAAACAGTGGTAATTTTAATAGTAGACATTCTGTCTTTATACAGATTTTAAAGCAATGTTTCTAGAATTTCCCCACTGGCCATGACAGCACTTAGGTAGATGCACTGGACTTCACTAGGAGTAAAACAAAATTGGGAATTGTGTCAAAATTCTGACACATATGGAGGTGACCCTATGGTTTTCTCTTTAACCTGTTACAACCAAGAATTACACTAGATTTCTTCAGGCTGAACCAAAAGAATGAGGTCCATTTGGTTGTATGGCATTATTTTTTCATTGTGCCACCCTGATTTTTTGCATCACTACTCATAAATGAGACTGCCTGTGTGTGTGTGTGTGTGTGTTTAATGTCATCTTTGTCAGGTTTAGTTTTTCGTATAACAGCTTCACATGAAAAAAGTTTAGAAATTTTGCTTTATTTCTTATTATGTGGGGATTAAACACCATTAAAATTGTCTATTTCTTGAAGGTTTAATAAAATTCCACAGGAACACCAAACCTTTTTGGGGGGTGGGGAGGGCAGGAGGAGTGGGCTGGAAGGATACGAACTCATTACAAATTTGTTTTCTTTTATAGTGTTTTTTTTTTTCTTCAGACTTTCTCTTTTTTAGAGACAATCTGAAAAATCATGAATTTAATTCAGATTCTCTTTTTTTCATAATTATTTTGAGACTTTCTTATCTGCCTAGTCTAATTTCTAATTGTGTGATATAATTTTAAGGTAGATAAATGTACAGCCAGGTGATTAGAGCCAAAATACATTTATTAATTTAAATGGCATGTCACCTATCTGAAAGCATACTATAAGCACACAGATGTGTTTGGGATGGCTTTAATTAAAATTCAAGCTATGCACCCCCCTCCCCCAAATCTTTACAGAGCACCTTAAAGAAATAGGCTCAACTTAGCAAGACCTTCAGCGAATGAGTGATTTTCTGTTTCAAAATAAAAAATAAAAAGGGCTGGGGGTATAGCTTGGAGGTAAAATGCCCTTGGTTTCAATCCCCAGCACCGAAGACAGGGAAGGAGGGAAGGAGGAGGGGGAGAGGGAGAGGGAGAGGGAGAGGGAGAGGGAGAGGGAGAGGGAGAGAGAGAGGGAGGGAGGTAGTCTTCTTCTCCAGGGCAGCTCAAACAGTTGCAAAGAGAGGCTCATGAGATGGCCACGCAGCTTAGGAGAGACACGCAGGCAACAGGAAGACACCAGGTACAGAGAAAAGAAACAAAGGCTTTACACCTAGGCCCCAGCAGAAAGCCACGGACTGGAGAAGCGCAGGCACTGACATTTGCAGTTTAGATGCGTCCAGCATGGGTCCCTGCACGCTGTGCCTTGGAGAGGAGCAGCAAGACTCTCACTTATAAAGGATGGCTCACAGTTCCAACAGGAAAATAGGGTAAGTAGTCCATGAGTTCCACACTCATTAACGCACATTAAAACTTTTCTTAAATCCCCAGTAATTACCTTTTCCTGTCTTTTTTCAAAAGAGGATTTAACTTCATCAGGCTCTTTCTTTACATCCAAGACGGCTGCATCTTCCTCTTCCTCATCATCTGGCAGGGCAAAGGTCACCCTTTTCAAGCCATCTTTATGTTGCTCACCATCTTCGATTTCTTCAAGGTCAATATCTTCATCATCCCTGTAATGCCAAAACACGCACCAAATGAAAAACATGACTACTTCTCCCTAGAAAACAAAAACCAAAAACCTATTTCCAACAATGAAGTTCTTACATATCTACTGCCACCAAACATTCAGAACTTTTGAAGTCATTAAATTAGTCAAGAACAGCAGAAGGCATGATTTAGGTGGGATGCTACGTAAGAAATAGAACAAAAAGGGCCCAGTAAAGGCCAATAAATTATTCATTAACCTATAATACAAACTTACTTCACAAATATAACATTTGAGGATTTTACTGACATAAAACCCCAGAGATGCCGGGCGTGGTGGCGCACGCTTGTAATCCCAGCATTTGGGAGGCTGAGACTGGAGGATCCGGGTTCAAGGCCAGCCTCAGCTACCTAGTGAGGCATTCTGCAACTTAGTGAGACCCTGTTTCAAAATAAAGAATAAAAAATAGGGCTGTGGGTATAGCTCAGAGGTAGAATGTCCCTGAGTTCAATCCCCAGCACCACACACACACACACACACACACACACACACACACACACACACAAAAACCACCCAGAGTTATTTCCTGGTAATAAAGGTTTGATTGTTACTGGCAGCAATATTTTTCTTCCTTAAATGATCTTTAATGGCCCTTTAAATTCAGAGAATTTCTTCTTGCTATCTTGATATGGTTCAATATTAGAGAACATACTATTTCATCTTAGAAAATCTAACTTCTTACAATGTAATGAATGACCTGAAATACTCACGTTTCAGAAACGCTTTCTTCTGCTTCCTCTTCAGCAAGGTCTTCCTCTTTGTTTGAGCCCAGTTCATCGTCAACACTTGCTATGTCTTCATCGCTTTCAACAGGATCAAAAAAATCTTTGTATTTCAGATTTCTCGAACTTGTACTTGACTAGAATAAAAAGATTTTTAAGACATTTAAAGACAGAAAAATATGTAAAACCACACATATGTGTGTATGTACACTTCATACATCCACCGCTTTCCTACTTTCACATTATCAACCAAAAATAATTAAGGGAAACTGTTAACTAATAACACTATCATAAGACCATAAGAACTGGAATATAACAAACTGAATGAAAGTACAGATTTATTTATATTGAAAAATAATAGCAGCCGGGCGTGGTGGCGCACGCTTGTAATCCCAGCATTTGGGAGGCTGAGACCGGAGGATCCGGGTTCGCGGCCAGCCTCAGCTACCTAGTGAGGCACTCCGCAACTTAGTGAGACTCGGTTTCAAAATAAAGAATAAAAAAATAGGGCTGGGGGTGTAGCTCGGAGGTAGAATGCCCCTGAGTTCAATCCCCAGTAC